>CAKNYM010046271.1:0-55104 GCA_932195095.1 Andricus curvator
TTAAAAATTATAACGTATGTGGTATGCCTGGATTCGTAAATAAATAAAGTAGATCGACAATTTGTCAAACTTTAATTAGTATTGATGGCATTAAAAGTATGCTTGGTCAAAGTTACCCTACTTTTGAAGACTAATATCTAGTTTGTAAATATTAGTTCACAATTAAAAAGTCAGATTTCAATACAAAACGTTTTTTTTCTAGTATAATGCCAAAATTTAATTCCAAATTTTCACTGGATATCAAGTATGTTTGGAAAGTACCCCAATGAAATGTTTCGATTAGACGAAAGTTCAAGTAGAGTATTTCCAACATTTCAAAGTTTGTTTCGACTTCTCGTGGCTAGTTTACCTGAAAGTATTGCTAAAAACTATACTTATATGGTATGCCTGGATTCGTATAAGAATAAGGTAGAGATTGCATTCATAAAATTTTAATGAATATAGATGGTATTACAAATATGTTTGATCAAAGTTGCCCTTCTTTTAAAGACAGCTTTTTCGGCTTGCAAATAATTCTTTCTCAAATGAAAAAAGATCCCTATAATGGGAACGATTTCTGTGATAGATTAAGAAATTTCAATCGATATTTTTGCTATTGGCATTCAACTGCCAAAATAGGAAACTTGGGTTCTTTTCACTTTTCGATTATTATGTTCTATTTTCATGATAAAAGTGACTCCTAAAAGTATATATCATTCGAATCAGAATTTCAAGAAACATGCAAATTCGTTAAACGTCAGAGAAGTTTTTTTGGCAAATTTTTTGGGAACTTTAACACTTCGTACATTTCTTTGGTGGCTAGAGAGAAAATTCAGAAATGAATCTGAGAGGGTTTTCTTGAGAGTCGCGCCAGATGTGAATTACAGTTAGCGTAGGCCCTACAACTTGCCGGGGTGAGGTAAAGGGTACGCATTGTAGTGAGTACAATAGCGTGGGCGTACCTAAATGTCTCCTCAATATTTGGCCGCTAGGATCGGTAGTTACTTGCCTTGAATTTACTTCATGCAGACACTTCGTTAGCACATGATTATTCATATTTATTTAAGAGAAACTTCTTAATTAGAGACATGCATTTGTAGATAAAATATCAATCTAGATCCGTGATTTTGAAAATTTGTGAAATAATCATTACAAGCCGAGAAATTAGTCTTCAAAAGTAAGGTAACTTTGATCAAGCATATTTTTAATATAATAAATGTTTATAAAAATTTAATAAATGCTGGAAATAGCTCATTATTTTCTGAATGCAGGCATACCACACAAGTCATATTTTTCCCTGTACTTTCGAAGAAATTAGTGGCTGACGGTGACCTTACAAAAGCGCATGTCCCCAGCCCTCTTAAGGCCTCCTCGCTTTTTGCCAACAACACTATGTCATCTGCATACGCTAGCGACCAAATTCTAACCCCTCCTATCCGGACTCCTCCTACCACTCCGGCCTCCAGCTTACTTTCCATATCCGCAATTAAAATCACAAAAAGAGTTGGGCTAAGCGGACACCCTTGTCTTAACCCCCTATCCATCCAGAATCCCTCCGAAATCCCCTGCCCTCCTCTTACCTTATCTTTGGTCTCTTCATATATCTCCCTTACTCTCTCGATCAGGCCTCTCTCCACTCCCCTATCCTCCATCGCCTCCCACAACCTCCCCCTATCCACCGACGGAAACGCGCCTTTTAGATCCACAAAAAAAGCGTACACTCTCGACCCCGTCTTCGCTAATTCTCTATCCACCACGTGCTGCAGAACGTAGATATTGTCGATAGTACTCCTACCTGCCCCAAAGCCTGCCTGCGTCTCCGGCAATATTCCTTTCCCCTCGACATCCTTCCGCAGCCTCTCCGCCACCACCATCGCGTATGCTTTATACGCCGTATTCATTAGCGTAATCCCTCTATAATTTTCCTGTCTATCCCTATCTCATTTCTTATACAGAGGCACTATTAACCCTTCTCTCCACCCTCGTGGGAATCCCTCCCCCTCCATACTTTCTTCACTACCTCCTTCAGCCTCTCACTAACCTCTTGTGTGCTAAACAACCATGCTTCGTTCTCTACCCCATCCAGCCCTGCTGATTTTGACCTTCTTAACTTCCTTGTCTGTTTCTCTATCTCCTCGTCATTCAACTCCTCCATCTCTGCCTCCCCCGTTCTTCTACTCCCATCTCTGTCTCCCCCGTTCTTCTACTCCCATAATCTCTCTTCCTTGAATCTGAGCCCTGAAATGATTCTTTAAAAAACTCCCTCCACTCCTCACTCCCTATCTTCTCGCTTATCCCTACTCTACGCTTCCTAAACCTATTTATTATCTTCCAGACGTCCCCCTCTGTCTTAACATTTCCTAACTCCTCCTCCAGCTCTTTCTCCTTTTCCTGTTCTTTCTTCTTACACATCAATCTAAACGCCTTCCTCATTTCTACGTACTCCTCCCTTTTCGCAGTACCTTCTTTCCACTTCTTATACTTCCTCTTCACCTTCCTTTTCATCTTTTTACATTCCTTATTCCACCACGGCTTCACCATTCCTTTCTTCTTCTTTTTGAATACCTTCTTTTGCACGCACCCTTTCACTTTCTCTTTTAAATCCTCCCATATCTCTTCCACCGTCTCCCCTTCGAAGCGTACCTTCCCTAACTGCTCCTTATACTTCTCTATGGCCTCCCTCGTCCAGCTAACCCTCTCCACCGTCGACACCGATTTTTGTAACAATTTCAATTAAAGTTAAATTATATATTTTAAACTAATATAACAGAGAATTTAACTCTCAATTTATATTTACTTATTACACCTTATTATATTTTATTATACAATATAAAAATTTTCTTTTGAAATTGTAAAAATTAAAAGAATTATTGGTAGATATAACGGTTTAAAAAAATAGAAAATATTTAAGGAAAAATAACAAAATCAGTGGGATCTAACAGGAGTATCAGAAGTACCCCCGCCCTCTCGCCCGAAATATATACCTGCTTTTCTGTACGTCTCTAGGTTAAACTTTAAATTCAAAGAATGGAGTACTCGGAAAATTTACTAAGGCTAACAAAATAGGCTAACAGAAATACTTTTCTGTGACTTTATGGATTTATACGTTTCGTGAAATTCTGCTTCGAATGGTATATACTTAGGAGAGACCATTTTTTGACACCTCATATATAGGGGCCAATCAAAAAATACTTAACGCTTTTTCCTGACAGTTTGGACCATAGTGGTGGCACTCCCATGTATCGTTTTGAAGACGTGGCTTCAAAATCAGCGCCATCTAGCGGTTCCCCCGGACACTATAAGTAAATGAACCTACAAATCCCTGACAGCAGTTGTTTCCAAACTCTGCTTCCCCCAAATTCTCGTAAATATTAAATTTCGCTTAATTTCGTGTAAATAAAATTTCAAAATTATCAAAATTGATAAATATAAAAAGATTTTTCATACGTAAAATATATATTTAAATACTAGAAGTATAATTTGTTGTAATGCAAAGGATTAATTGGCTTTACATTTGAGATTATGTTTTAGAATAATATTTTTTATTTCTCTAACAAAGAAATTTTTATAAACGACAAACTTTGCTTGAAGAAAAAAACCTCCTAATCTCTTAAAAAGACTTTTATTTATATCCTTTTTAATTTATTTGTTACTGCTTCGAAATATGAAAACAACAAAGTAACCTGAAATCAAGCAAATGGCACTTGATTTTTTTTAACTCAATACTTACCAATCAACACATTTCCCTACGTCAGCACAAAATAGTACACACAGTACGTATAACAAGATACACAACAAAACTTGCAGAAAATTTTATACAACAAGGTTAACACAACAGATTCAATTTGACACTTCGACTAATTTCCAATTTCGAGATTTCGAAATATTATGGTTGCACATGCGCATTGCATTGTACTGACTCTCAGCGCCACCTAGCGGTTCCCCCGGACACTAAAACATAATGCCTTCAAAACTATACATGGGAGTGCCACCACTATGGTGAAACTTGGTATTACTGCAGTAATTGTGACAGTTACCCTATCTTTTCCCTTCTAGAAATAATTAATTGAAAACAATTCAGAACGATAGAACGAAATTTGAATTGTTTCTAATCGTGTGTCTTAATCGTGTGTGCACGATTGGGAACGATTGAGTGTTGCAAAGTTTTAATCGTTTCCAATCGGGCCAATCGATAGTAGGATTTCGAGGTTATGGAGTGGCAATTTGATGGCAGCACTTTCGTCTCGCGGGAATTATTTGAAAACGTTTATTTACTTTTTTTCGAGACAACACATTTTAAGTAATATCTTCATGAAGTTGAAAATTCTTCTCTATTTTTGAACTTTTTCTTTTGCCTAAAAATTTATTTATTCAATTTTTGGTAGAAAAATTATCTTTTTTAGTTGGAAATTCGTCTTTTGGTAGAAATTTATTTTCTTGGTCCAAAATTCAATTATTCTAGTTAAAGATTCATCGTTTCAGTAAAAAATTCATCTGTCTGGTTTAAAATTCAACTATTTCAGTTAAATATTTACAATTTTATTTGAAAATTCATCACTTCGTTTGTTTGGTTAAACATTAATTTTTTCAACTTGAAATTTAATTATTTAAGTTTTGGTTGACAATTTATATTTTTTAGTAAAAATTAATTTTTTTGTTTGAAAATTCAACTATTTCAGTTGAATATTCATTGTTTTAGTTGAAAACTCTTATGTTTGGTTAAAACTTTTTTTTTTTACTAAAAATGTTACGATTCCATTTTCGGTTGAAAATTATTATTTTTTTAGTTCAAAATTCAACTATTTGGTTGAAAATTTGTCTTCTTTAATCAACAATTCAACTATTTTGTTAAAAACTCATGTATTCTGTTGAAAAATTGTATTTTTTGTACAAAATAATTCTTTTTATTTGAAAATTAATCTTCTGGTTTAAACATTCATCTTTTTGGTTGGAAATTCAAGTGTTCCAGTTAAATATTCATAATTTTAGTTGAAACTTTTTTTTTAAATTCAACTATTCAGTTAAAGATTCATAATTTTATTTGAAAATTCATCACTTTGGTTGAAAATTCAACTTTTTTGTTGAAAATCCGGTTTTTTTGTTGAAAATTAATTTTTTCAAATAAAGTTTAACTATTTCATTTTTTTTTTTTTTTGTAAAAAATTGATATTTTTAGTCGAAAATTTAAGTATTTTTCAAAAATTCATTTATTTTTCAATGTTCTGCTTGTTGTGTTAAAGGATGTTCAGAATGAACTCCATGAATTAAAATAAATGTTTGCGTTTTCCGGCAAATATGAATATGTTACTTTTAGTTGACTGGGAAAATTGAAAAACTTGACCGGGAATTTGAAATCGTCCGCCGAATCGCCACCCTTGAAAATGTCTGTGCTTGGGGAAGGAAAACCAGTTGTTGCGATGATTCCTGCATGTATTTAATACAATTTTGCACTATTTCACCTATAAATACTATACTTTTTAATGTTTAAATTTAAAAATAGTTTAATCTGTAACAGTTTTTAAATAGTTAAATCTCGAAGTCCATTTCTGTCAATTATTGTTAATTTATTTAACTTTTTAATTAAATAAAGCCTTCTGAACAATCTAATACTGTACAATTATAATTTTGAAACCTTTAAAATTTAAAGATTTCAAGATTAGGCGCCCTCCTACGTTCTAATGATTCCAATCGTTTTCAATTGGGTATCCATTATTCTGAATCAGAGGTTAAGTTGTCACTACAGCATTTTGATATGGCGATAATTATTTACAAGCGGTTTTTTACGCTTTCAAACAAAAAAATGTCAACAATATGAATTTAAAAAGAAGTCAATAAACGTTTTATAATAATATACCCGCTAAATCAAACTACTACTGCCTACTTGATAAAGACACTATATCACTGTCACATCGTTAGATTGCATGATTTTTACGTACCGTTAACCCACATAATTTCGACTCTTCATTCGGTATACCGCCTGAACAAACATTCTATTTTTTGTACTTGAAATTTTTGTTGAATTGTTAAAAATTTAATTTCCAACCTATAAACACGTGCGCGTCATGTGTGTTACAAACAAAAACTACAGTGGGTGCACTGCAGGCAAGTGCATTTACTCAATTCAACCCGATTGGAAACAATTGACACAATTAGCAATAATTTAAACCAATTCAACTTTTGATCACTCTTAATCGATTATGAATCGTGTCCAATCGATTATTTCTAGAAGGGTTCATATTTCATTTTTACATTCTCATCATAAAGAAACGTATGAGTTTTATGTGAAAACTGACTATCGCGGATTTCTTTAAATCTCCACGTTCCGAGACCCTCTGAATGCGGAAAAAAATTGTTCTTGTTGCCGTCTGCATACCGGATAACTTTTGAAAAACTAATCGAATTAGGTTACGCTTTGGCACACGTTTTTAGGGACCAAAAAGACAGATCGAGTTTGTTAAACAGCATTTTTTGGCCAACTGTTTTGGTTTTAACCACACAAACAAAAAAATAAAAAATTCCATTTTGCGGTCAAACTATGCAAGACACGAAAAAAGATGAATAGACAAAAATTGTGCACTCAAAAAAATCTACGTGTTATAATCACTTTTTCATGGGACGCGTACACGGAGAAAATGTTTGTGTTAAATTTTACATAACTTAGTTCGGTAAACGGAGGACATTACGGCATTATATTAAAATTCCACTTCCAGTCATGTAAAATGAAATTGAGTAATATTTGCTGTGGAAATATGAATTATTAATATAAATTCATTAAAATTTAATTCGAGATTCAGTAAGAAATAATACAACTAGATAATAAAGATTACCTGACAGTTGGGTAAAATGAGATGTCGATTACTTACCAGTTAGGTAAAATGAGTCGAACTGTTAGGTACAGTTTCAATCAAAGAAAACAAAGTCTGCCTCTCTAAATGTGTGAATTATACATCCCAGTCATGTAAAATTTCGTGCACCAGGTTGAAATTTTCATTTCTTTAGTTGAAAATTACTTTTGAAATTAAAAATTAACTTTTTTAAATAAAAGTTTAAAAATTAATTTTTTCAACTAAAAATTTAAATATATTCCATTTTTCGTCAAATTTTTGTTTATAGCCATTTCATCTTTTCGGTTCAAAATTCATTTGTTTGGTTAAAAATTTAAGTTCGAAGTCAGTTGTCCAGCGCCGTCCGATGTTTTTCATCAACCGCATCTTTATACGTCAATTTTTAAATACATTCTACTTTTATTTAGTAACTTAATAAGTATTATCTACTGAGAGTAAAGGATAGTCTATATATTTGAATATTTTCTGAAATCCTACAATATCAACCGAAACTTAAAAATGTTAAAGCTTTCACCGGGGACTTGGCTTTAAACTTCAGCCATGAGAATGTTGACGTCCCTAGCGATTCTCATTTTACCTTACTGTTGTGTAATTCCTCTCCTAATGAAAGTGAAAATCTCTTTAAAAATTCTGCAATTTATACTTTCTTTTAAGTGAATCGTTAATATCACGCAAAAGTAAACTTTATATCATTCATTTAATGAAAATTTACAATACTTTTCGTTATTTTATAATATACTGGTATGGAAATAATACAACCCTTATATAAATTATTACATATCAGAATTTTCACTTCTGGACTTGAAATTTTACATAACTCTTTTGTATTATTTATAGTTCTGTTTGTATTAAATCCTAAAATAATTGTAAACTTTATCTAAATGCAGTAATGTCCTCCATTTACTGAACTAATTGGGTAAATTTTAATATACAAATTTTCTCCGTGTAGTTTCTGTTTTATTCGTAAAAAATAACATCAAATGTACAAAAATCAAACTTTTGGACAAACGACACCAACTACGAAAAAAATTAATAGATAAAAGTTGTTCACCTAAAAATGAGCTACAAATTTCTTCCTAATCATTTTTTGATAGGATGCGTAGTTTTTGTTTTTATCGTAAAAAATAACATTAAAAACAAAAAAAAACAATGTTCGGAAAAGCGACACAAGGTACGAAAAAAATTAATAGATAAAAGTTATTCACCCGTGCATAATTTTGGTTATTCTAATCATTCTATTGCTGGCTCAGCTACAAACATACAGAACAGCTATTTTAGGCATACTATTATGATTACGTATTATAGCTAGACCAAAGAGGTATGCCAGGACAGAAAAGTGTGGCGACAAATAGTTTATAGGAAATGCATGATGAAGAGTCACTGGAGTGAATGACGCCTGAAACGAAAGACCTTGGATACTAATGGGCCCGAGTGGAGAGCTTTATATGGTGAGTTTGTGAAGCTCTTCGCATGGGGTGATTGCTAGAGAGATTGATCAGCGACCTGGGTCGGAGCAGTGTTACGCAACGAACGTGTTATTTAAATAAACAAAACGGGAATTCTAGATCAATCTAAAAATCTAACCCCCCCCCCCCCCTTATCCACCACGTAAAATTCCCTTCCTCACATTTCTCCACTGATCCCCAGCTAGAACCTACTGAGTCACGCTTACCCCGAAAGGGATAAAAAAGGCAATCAAAGAAGATATAATTTTTCACCGCAAAGAAATGTTTATTTGTCCATTTGTTTATACTATTTGTTATACGAATAATCATTGTTAAATTGTGCAGTACCGCGCCAGTACCACGCGCCAGTACTGCTGAGCATTACCAGCCAGTACTGGCCCAGTATAGGTGCCCAGTACTGGGGCTCCGGCAATCTGTACTGGGCCAGTACTGCGCCAGTGGTGTAATTCTACCTGGGCAGGTTTGGCATTCTACACCTGGGATTTTCCCAGATGTGTAGTACTCCTTAACTCCACACAGTCTCTGCCGGTCCTGAAAGGAATGGCACAATTAAGTCTTTTTTAAGACTTTTTAAGTCTTATTTTATTATAAAATTTTTTAGTAACAACCGTAATGTCTTATTCAGGCTTCAGGTTTAATTATGAAACGTATTCTTGATACTCTCTTAAAATGAACCAGTGAAATCTCACTGGTTGAAACAGCCAGAAGTGTGCCACTGGCAATTAGTGAGAATTCACTGATTCAGCTGGTTAGGTATGACACTTATCATTCATTACTTTTGTGGTAACAGTTGCAAAATTATGTTTTAAAAACCGCACTTTACTCTCATAACAATAAACGAAGGCCGGGGGAAATATAATGGGATATAATATGTTACGCTTAATTGGGCGAAGGCCCGTCGTTATGTCAACGTTTCGCGTCGCTCAAAGTCAAACCCAAGTGGCCAGCGGCCTTCCCACTCCCAAGCGAAAGATATTATATCCCCTGCTGATTGCAGCCAGGCGCCAAATATTTATAAAACAAACACTAGTACACAATAAGGTTCGTTTTCAGTCGAGAAATGCCAAGACCTGGCCGGCGATGCGCGCATACCAGACGACTGGAGGTTCATGTCTTGCCCGCGTGGAGCGCTATTTCACTGGTTGAATCTATTATTTGGCGTCACTGGCGTCACTGCCAACGGCCATACCACGCTGAAAAACCCAGTTCTCGTCAGATCACTGAAGTTAAGCAGCGTTGGACGCGGTTAGTACTTGGATGGGTGACCATTCAAGAATACTGAGTGCTGTTGGCACATCGTGGGTGTGGTGAGCCCACACTTGTAGTTATTTATAACTACAAGAAAACTATCCACCTAGAAACACTACCCGAATCGGGTAGTGTCACGCCTACCCTGAAAGGGAAATGGCTTAATGGTATACATACTGGTATATTCAGTAACGCTATTTTAGTTGATTCACTTACTGATTCTTCCAGTCAAAGTGGGAAAATCACTGGTTCACCAGTGCTAATTCAAAATACTGGTTCAACAACACTGAACAAACAATTTTGGATCCAAAGAAATGCATTTCTTCGATTCCATTTATTTGAGCAAAAAAAACCGTTTACTTAAGTACTGAATATTGTTTACAAGCAAGAAACTCATGCATTGATTCAAAGAAATCATTGCTTTGGGCGCCATTTCTTTGAAATAAAGAAATATTTCTTGGTCTCAGAATATGAGATAATTAACTCAAGGCATTGATATCTTTAAAACTAAGAACGTAGTGGACTTCCGGTTCGGATCGCGAGCAGTTAGCACGCGCGCGAGATCGGGCGCCAAGAAAATCTAGTTTTCCGTAGTTTTTCGGTACATACGGTCTATGGTGCATTGGATTTGGATTAAGTGAAGGTGATTACGTATGGGTGAGTGTTATCAGTGAGTGGGGTGACTTGTGGGATTATATTTTTGGAAAGGAGGCTGAAGTAATGGGGGACAGAGAGGTTAGGAATATGGGAGGGAAAGATGGCGACCAGGACGAATTGTTCACGTCGTCGCCGGAAATAGGGCGACCTGCAGCGCCACCTTTTTCCGAACATGAGCAGAGTGGGGAAGTACTACCGAGAAAGGAAGCAGCAGAGACGGAGAAGGGAGAAGATCGACCGACCGATAAGAGCGACTCGACATGGTTAGATCAGCGACCAGAAGTGCAAAAGAGGCGGCCCGGGCGTCCTAGTAGAGCAGAAACAATGGCCAGAGAAAACGCCAAGAGCGGCAGAAAGCTAGCAGGATTCCTGATTCATAATAGCGACCAAACAGTGTTCAAGGCCTCGAACAAACTGCAGAGATCTCCAGTGGGGAGAATGATAACGGGGAAAAAGGGAATACCGGAAGAAAAAGACAACTCAAAGGAAGAAGGACCATTGATGGGAGAATCAGAAGCAGGAGATTTGAATGCAGGGGAGTTATCGGGAGAAGCAGAAGATAGCGAAGTCGAGGGGAACAGAAGGAGCAACGTAGATCAGGAGGTAATAAGCGGCGTACACACGAAACAGTAGAACGAAGTGATAACAGGAATTCTTAACGGCTGGTGGGACTCAAGAGTGCAGAAGGAAATTAACAACTTCAAAATGCAAGTGGTAGAACTCAAAAGAGAAATAGAGAAAGGAGTGGGAAAAGAAGCGGTCACTGTTTCGGCTGTTAGGAAAGCGAGAGAACGTGAGAGGGAACTGGCTGGAGAGCTGTCAGCTGTGAAAGAAGAATTGGCGAGAGTAAGGAACGAGCTTGGGTTGATAGAACAGGGACAGTATAGGAGAAATATGCAGGTGTCAAGCGATGGGACAACCGAATCAGCTGATGAGGATTCACGGCAAATGAAGGATATAGAGAATGAGTTTCCACAGAGAACGAAGGACAGGAATGGGAATATTGATAAGAACAGAAGCAGAGAGAGCTCGAGGCAGAGTTGGGAAGGAGAAGAGCCATGCCGATTTGACCGTGTCCGATCAGAGTCTCGACAGAGAAATGGAGATAAACAGAATGAAAAGAGGAGCGAGCGAAATTTACCTGAGAAGCTTGGTGGGGGCGAGCTGGAGTATGAACTTGAAGAAAGAAGGAAGAGAAGAAACAGTGTTATAGTGCGAGGGTTTCGGTCCAGAGGGAGAGATCTGGGAGAGGAAATAAGAACGACGCTATTGGACTTGACAGACGTTAATATTACGATTAAAAGTCTAAGACATATATCCGGGGGAGTTTTGATTAAACTGGATTCATGGGGGACAAAAAGACGATTACTGGCGAATAAGCACAGACTCGGTGGGACAAGAATCTTTGTCGACGATGACCTGACATGCAGAGAGAAGGAGATTCAGGATTGGATACGAAGCAAAGTTTGGGAAGCAAGGAGGAACGGAGATAAAGCTAGTGCCAGCTATATGAGCTGGGCAATTAACGACAGCATATTTACATGGAGCGAGGAAGAAGGAAGAGTGAAGAAGAAGCCATTTCGTGCAAGAAGAGGGGGGAGAGGTGGCGAGTAGGGTTATTAAAGGTGTTGTGTGGAATCTTGCGGGGGGCAGAAAGGTCAAAGGAGTGTGGAGTTTCTTAAATTCCTTTGATATAGTGATAGTGTAAGAGACGTGGGTCGAGAAGGACAGAGAGGACGTTCTTTTGGAATCACTGGACAAGGATTTTATGTGGATTACGAAAGCTGCGGTAAGAAAGAAAAAGAAGGGTAGAGCTATGAGGGGTCAACTTATTGGAGTGCGTAAAAATGTATGTGGGAGTGTGAAAATGTATGAGTGGGAGTTTGGAATTGTGATCAGCGCAGATCGTCTAGGAAACTAGAGAAACAAAGTGAATATTGTAACTATTTATAATAATGTAGGGGTTAAAAGGGCGACGGATAAGATGAGAGAAGTTATAGAAAAAATTCAGGAGAGGGGTGAGAAAGTAGTTATTTTGGGGGACTGGAATGCGAGGATTGGGGAGGAGACAGGCGGGGGCGAAATGGACACAAATTTTGCTAGAAACTATTATGGAACTAGGGAATCTGAAGACAAAATTGTAAACGCGGAAGGAACCAAATTGTTAAACTTTTGTGAAGAAATGGGGCTAATTATTATAAATGGGATGATTGGTAATGACCGTAAAGGAAAGTGGACGCATCTCGGGGAGGACGAGGGTTCGGTTATCGACTACATAATTGAGTCTGAGGGAATCGAAGATTCGGATATAAAAGATATCGAGGTGGTAACGAGAATGGAATCAGACTATTTTCCGGTGACCTTCAAGATAGCTGGGAAGGGGTACCGGGGGTAGGTGCTAGAAAGAATACCAGAAGGAAAAGCGGACAGAGGGAGGGAACAGAAATAGAAGGACAGCAAGCACCTTATAGGTTAGTGTGGGATGACAGTAAGAGCAAGGAATATAGGGAGAACATGGAAGAAATTGGAAAGGAAATAATAACGGAAAACGGAGGGGATTGGGAAGATAGGTGGGACCGACTAATAGAGAAAATAAAAAAAGGAGCAGAAAGGGTTGGCATGGCTAGAAAGCAGAAGACGAAAAGAACAGGAGAGGGAGGAAGGGAAAGGGAATTCAAGGGAAGAGATGAGTAGGAAAAGAAATTGATGAAGAACGTTTTTAAACACTTAAAAAAATATTCGAAGACAAAAGGGAACAGGGAACAGGAGGACTATAAAGCGAGTAGGAGGAAACTGAAGGAATACTGCAGAGAAATAAATAATCGGGAAAGGAAACAGAAATGGGAAAAGGTAAAGAATAGTAAAAATATGGGAGATTTTTGGGGGGCAATAGGTGAGTTTAGGCCGAAACGGAGATTTAGAGGGAATGGAATCGAAAAGGTTTAGTGGGAGAAGCATTTCATGAAACTTTTGGGAGGCCAGGATACTGAATCAGAAAATCTAAGAACTCATGAGGGACTAGACGAGATCGAAAAAACAGACACGGCTCAAGGGGAAACAGGGAGGAGGCAGGAAGAGGGAGAAAATCAGGTATTAGAATGGGATAAAGAGGAGGTTAGGGGGGAGGGGGGCGATTTGGACTTGGAAATAAATAGGGAAATCACGTTTGAGGAGTTAGCGAAAGTAGTAGATAGATTGAAGAAAGGGAAAGCACCAGGCGAAGAAGGCATCGCCATAGAATTTTTTAAATGGCTACCGAAAGTTTGGGCTTTAGAGGTACATAGGATATTGAATGGGTTCTGGATGGAAGGGAAATTGGCTCGCGGCTGGGAAAAAGCGCAGATATTTCCTATACACAAAGGGGGGAATGGAAGTGAAACGGGAAATTATAGAGGAGTCGCACTCCTGGATGCCGAGTACAAAATTCTAACAGCCATCTTGGACGAAAGACTTAGAGGCTGGCTAGAAAAGGAAGGGAAGTATGAAGAAAGCCAGGCAGGTTTTAGGAGGGGAAGGGATACTCGGGATCATGTGTGGGTTCTCAATTCACTGATCAACAACAAACTGAAGGCAAAGGGTGGCAAGCTTTATGTGGCGTTTGTAGATCTCAAGAAAGCATTTGATACAGTAGATAGAGGGATATTGGTACAGAAATTACAGAAAATAGGGATTAAAGGTAGAATGTTAGATATGGTTAGAAAGATTTACAATAAGACATTAAATGAAGTTATTACGAGTGAAGGGATCACAAAATCTTTTTTTACAAACAGGGGCGTGAGGCAAGGGTGTCCACTCAGTCCAACCTTGTTCAATATACTTATAGGAGATATGGATGAGCATGAGGCTTGGGAAAAAGGAAACGTAGGAGGGACAGTAATAGGAGGAACCAAAATCTTTGGACTTAAATTTGCGGACGATGTGGCCTTGGTGGCAGACCATGCGGAGGGGCTCACGGAAATGCTAAAAAATCTAGAGAGGTATGTCGAAAAGAATAAATTGAAAATTAACGGAAATAAGACCAAGGTAATGATATTCAGGAAAGGGGGAAGAAGGGCACAAGGGGAGAGATGGGAAGTGGAGGGTAAAGAATTGGAAGTAGTGAATAGTTTTAAGTATTTGTGATATTGGTTTTCTACGGGAAGATCTTGCACAAAACACACAGAGAAAATAGCGGGGAAAGCGAGAATTGCCGCAAATGCAGCATGGGGTGTTCTCAAGAGAGCAAGAATGAATATATTGAGTAAAAGATTATATCTGATGGACGCGTTGGTGAAAGCAGGAGGAATGTACGGCGTAGAAGTTTGGGGCTGGGCCAGAAGAGAGCCAATAGAGAAAATGCACGGTAGGTTTGTCAAAATGGCAATGGGAGTTGATACATCAACTCCAGGCTACATCTGGAGAATGGAGGCAGGAAGACAGAGTTTAGAGATCGAGGCTCGGGCGCGAGCAGGAAAATACCTTATGGGAATTTGCGAAATGGAGAATGAGAGATGGCCAAAAATCTGCTTGAGGGAATAGTTGAGGGGAATAAAGAACAAAAATCCTTCAAATTGGGGCAAAACATTTGAGAAAGCTTGCCGGGATGTAGGGGACGGAGAGACAGCCGAGTTGCTGAGGAAAGGGGGCGAGAAGAGGAGCTCAAAAAGAACTTAGAGAAAGGAATTGAGACGATTCTCGCACAGGAAATACAGGGAGATTGGGGGAGAATAGACAGGTCGTCGTATTGCAGCGGATACAAAAGTTGGAAATTGCAATTGGGAAGGGAGGAATACTGGGAGGATGAAAATATAAGTGGAAGGGATAAAGAGCAGTGGGCACGATTAAGATGTGGGAATGTGGGGAAAGCGGGAAATAAAGGATACGAGAACACAATATGCAGACTATGTAAAGAAGAGGAGGAAAACATTTTCCATGTATGGAAATGTGAAGGGGCTAGTCAGGTAGTAGAGAGAAAATGTGTGGAAGGGGTAAAGGATTGGGTAAATGGGAAGAAGGGGAGGGATTTTGAAGAATTATTACTTAAAACTTTAAGTGGAAAACCGAACCTCGTCCTCTGCGAGTATGCTAGGGATTTTGAAACAGGAGCAAGGGAGAAAGAAAGTGCAAGTGATTTGTAGAATATCAGCGTTATAGCTTTCTAATTCTTTTAAGTTGTTTTGTATATTAATTTTAAGTTCTTTATATACGAGGGTGTTAAAATGTAAAAACCGAAAGGTATACATGGATTGAATAAATATATAACTAAGAACGTAGTGTCCTTGAATCTCGCTTTCGCATCCAAAGAAATATTTCTTTATTTCAATGATTTCGTGTCTTTGAATTAAAAAACATTCTATTTGAAATAAGTAATTCATCGATGCGTAAAACAAATATTTTGGTTTCTTGGAATCAAAGAAATATTGAGATAAATGAAATCCATATTAATTAAGTGAAAGCGATATTTCTTTCATATAAGGGGATTGATACTGTTGTTCTAATAGAACATGTCATTAGTCGAATAAAGTAATTTGTTCACTTAAGTAATAATTTATTTACTTGGAAGATATGTTTCTTTTAATAAATAGAGTGAAGCGATTTATGTCCAATAAACATTTCTTTCAAGTGAAGAAATATATTCTTGAAATAACTTCATACACCATTTGTTCAAGAAAATATGTTGGTAAAATTCTTTGTTTGTACCGAGTAGTTCAGAACATATGCCGCCAGGTGCGCAAAGTTTATGGTCTCACAATAGAAATGGATTCTCCAGTCTTTAAGTTAGCCATAAATGTTCACCATAGATATAACCTGAAAAAATGTGGTGATTAATGTTTATCGGTCTTCCTAAGCATTGGTCAGTTGGTCGTGCTTGAAATTCATTTTTCTACTCCGCGAAAATGAAAATAAATATATTATTATAACTTATAGTCATTATGATTGCAATACATTTTTTTCAATCAATGGGCCTGCTTAATTTTTTGTACTTTAACTATGCAACATTTTTAAACGATAGAAGAACTTTTTCTATTTGAGTGAATTATTCTTTGAATAAATTAATATTTTATCAACTCTATTACGTGTTTTTTTAAAACAATATGCCGCATCTTATAAACAAATAAATATTTATTTGCCTTGAAAAAAATTTCTTTGTTGTAAAGAAATGTTTATTTTACCAAAAAAGACGCTTATTTGAATCAAAGAATCATATATTTGGTTCCAAAAAAACTTTTACTCAGTCCGAGTTACATTTATTTGTATGAAATAATTATCTTCTTGAACTTACACCATACTTCTTTACATTACGGAGCTCATTTATCATATCAAATACTTATTTATTACAGTCAATAACAAATCTTTTTCGCCTTAAGCATTCCGTTCCTTAGATCCAAACAAAACATTTCTTTGATCTGAAGAAATATTTCTTCAGCCACATTGTACTCTACCATTTCTTTGAATCGAAGAAATTTCCTTTGATTCAAATAAGTTTTTTTCTCAGTGCAGTGACAATTGCACTGGTTCAGTTTAAGAGAGTATTGAGATATAGAATCGATCTCGGAATCCATCAATGCAACAACAAATGATACAGACAACACGCACACGAAACTACGTTTGACCAAAGATTATCTTTGGTTTAACAGCAAGTAAACCGAAAGCCGGTGTAAACATAACCTCTGAAGAAAGTCAAGGCCGTAGAGCGAACAAAATTATTAATTAAAAAATGTTTATTTCTTTTATATTTAGTAACCCTCTAATCTCTTTATTTTTTGTGTGCAGTACTAGTGAGTACAAAATTTTTAATTCTCTATTTACGTTAATTTTTAATAAAATTATTTGGAAAAGGGCTTCGATTAGCTCCGTTTCGTCTCTGACAGCGAAAAGCAGGTTATGGTATCCAATTTTACGGTTTCCGAAAATCATAAAAAATTACTTTTTATCCTTTGAAAACAAAAGTAATCCATAAATCCTTCTGACAGAAACTCCTTTATTATGTACTACACGGAATTGTCATCCTTTCATTGATTTTTATTATGAAATATGAAAGTTCTTCTCAGGTACGGTATCCGATACTAATAAAAATACGCCACATTTTCGGTTACATTTTTTCACTTTGCAAACAAGTTCTTTATTTTTTGTTATGAAGTTTTGACGAATGAGTAGTGTGGCTTTTGTTCTAGATATTGTGAGAAGATAAGACCTAAAAAATGATCAAAAATTGATGAAAGGTATAGGAGATTCGTTTGCCGTAACCATCGAAAACATTTAGGGAGACACGTGTATAATTAAATTTTCTCTACTAATATATCAGGTAAATTTAAATATTTCTTATGAACTTTATAGTTTTGGAGTCAAACTTTCAAACTATCAATTATAAGTTCAAAAATAATTCACGATTTATTCAATACACGTCTCTAAACTTGGCGCCGCGCACGTAGAGACATCCCAGAAAGGCATTTTTCGAGTACACGGAAAAAATTTATCCGTGAAGAAGTCACGAACTTGTAGCTAGGTCTCGGATACGAGATAAAAAAATGAAACATTACATCCTTATTTCTATGAGAAATATATGGATAAATTTCGAAGTTTCTTACGAACAGTTCGAATTTCCTACGAATAGTTCCTGAAAATTTCAGACTGAAATATAAAGAGGAAAAATTTTATTTGAGCGATTTAATTTTATATTAATTTATAAATTCGCAACTCAGAAGATTCGAACCCTCAAAGACTGCTGACTCACAAGTTTCTAAACATAAAGCAGGAGTGCGTAAACACGCGCAGCCATCAAGGCCAAACAAAGTAGGTATTATAAAATTTCTAGCCACTCATCCGACGAGCTCGAGGCACACATACGAGCGCACACACGCACCGCGCGTTTGGGAGAGTGTGTGTGTGTGGGTCACGTACAGGCGAACTTAGTTTAGAGTTCCCAGATTTGTCGGGCAAGCTCGTGAGTGCTCTGAGAATCTTTTCCAAATCACTCGTAATATTTTTGTAATTATTCACGTAAAAAAAAGTGATGAACCGTTTTAGAATTTTCACATCGAGTTCGTCAATCTTTCTCAAAGTTCGCAGGTTATTTACGAAAATACATAATATCCGATGAATTTTTCTCATATCCGAGACCTAGCTACTAGTTCGCGACTTTTTTACGGATAAATTTTTCCCGTGTATTTGGGAGCATTTTGCTAAGATATACGATGATGTGACTTGATTTTTTCTTATGGAGATATTGTATTGTGCTAAAATGAAGAAGTTAATCAAGTTTTATAAAGAAACACTACACTCAGAAAAATGTTTGTTTGAATCAAACAACAAAATTTGTTTGAATTCATATCATTGAAAGAAAGAAACTTTTTGTTTCAATTAAAAAAAGGTTTATTTAATTTTACCTTCACAGCATGAGATATCGGCGGGATATCCCATTTATCTTCCAGGATATCGTGGGCATATCCCAGGAAATCCTAGGGATATTGCGAATGATCTCTTACAGGGCGGAAATCTCGATATGCCTTGAATATCCCAAGGATATTTCAGAATATCCTGAGGATATCCCATTAATGTCCTCATTTTATATGCCAAGGATGTCCCCAAGATATCCCAATTCTATAATTTAGTATATTCCTGGAAATTCAGATATATCTACTGCCAATTATATGTATATTCCATCGTATCAATAAAATAACTCATCATTTAAAAATATTAGGTACTTTTCCGGAGATTTTGTACAAAGTACAACATTATGAATTTCAATAATAGTAGAGTCCCCTCTAAAGTCACTTCCAAGTAAATTCCATCATGGCTGTCAGTGTGCGAAAACTGTCACGCAATAATAAGTGACGCTTTAACAAAAGTCACAAATTCTCGAATATTCGTGCCGGATTATAATCTATTCTCATTTGTATTGTATAAATAACCAACGCGGTACATATTAATTTGATTGTTTTTTATCATAACAACTGATTTTGCCGGTATACTGATAGTGAAAAGTGCGATCTCTAAACTGCGCAATTTAGAGATTACAAATAGGGGAGACCGGGGCGAGATGAGCATACGGGGTCAAATGAGACACTGCATTTCCTCTCAAAATATGTGATTTTTGTTGCTGTTCTTTTCAGAAATAACAGCAATAATAATTTTCTAATTTCTCGGGAAAAAAATTAAATAGAGTAGATAAAGTAAAAATAAAAATGATTAAAATTTAAAACCTGAATCCTGTTATTCTATGATATCATAGAACGAAAAGAAATGATTGAAAATAACAGACAATATTTTTAAACTAAAGTTTGTCGTGAAGTTTATTTACCGAACTTGAATGTACTAACGCATTTATACAGAATTAATTAATAAAAACAGGTTTTGAGTGGAATTTTCGAAAATATATAAAGTTTCAAAAGAGAGTTGCAATAGTGAAAACTTACAAAAGAAAAACTGACATTTGTGGTTGGAAGAGTCTATGACAGTTATTGTAAAATCTGTTGTATAAAGAAATTCTAGTGTCAGAGCACCTGCAATTGGGTTTGTTTATAAATTTTATTTTTTGAGTTTTTTTCAGTATATTCGATAAACAGTTTAACAATTATTTTTAAAACATTTCAGAAATATTTTATAAATGAAAAATTTCAAATAAATATTAATTCAACTTGAAATTAGAAAAGTTATTATATAAAGGAAAAATTTGAATTAATTAACCATTAAATGCATTTATACTGTCAAATATTTATAAAATCCTTCTCCTAAGTAATCAGACTTAATTATACCTTACAGAATTAATTGTTGAAAATTTTACAGAGCATGAATTGGTACGAATAATCATATTGCTCAATCGTGAAAACAATTATATTTTGTCGTTATACTCATTTCCATTCTCAGAATACTTCAAATAATCTTCTATGTGCACGAAAAACACGAAAAATTATTTTCTATTAACAAAAAATAATAATTAGTTGAGGTGTCTCATCTCGCCCCAATACGTGTCTCGTCTCGCCCCAGCGCATGGGGCGAGATGAGACATGTGCGCATATTATAATTTTCATATTTTCATCACAATTGCTATTTTTGAAACACTTAGTCTTTTATGAAATTGATACATGAAGGTTCATATAATGTGTAGAACCACTTACATTTTTTAAAACTACTATAGGTTTCAACTATTTCACTGAAAATGATAACTATGCTCATCTCGCCCCGGCTTCCCCTACAATAACAGCCAACAATTACATTTTCAGAAATTGGCTTGCTTTTTATTGTAAGTAGACTGTTATTGGTTATGAAAATAATTCGCGGTGATAATTTGTTTATAATTATACTGAGATAGAATTTGAAAGAAACCGAATATTCGAAATTTGTGTAAAGTGGTTTTTTTTCAAACATATGTTTGTAAATCTTTATGTTTTCAGGCATTTTACATATTTTAATTAATATGCATTTCAGAAATATTGGCTTCCATTGCCAAAATTGTGTATATCCCGCACAGGATATTGAGTGGATATCGTACGGGGCGGAAATTTCGATATCCTTGGAATATGCCAGGGATATCCTAGGAGATTTTTGGGACATTTTTCAGGATATCGCATATCCTGCCGAGATATCCTAGAGATATGCCAAGGATATCATTTTGTTGTGAGGGTAAGAAATGGAAAATATTTGCCTCATTGATTGAAACAAATAATTTGTTCAGTACAATTTGTTTGATTCAAACAAAAAATTGGCTTTTATGAAACCATACATTTGTTTATTTGAATTCATAAGAATATTTATTTGATTCAAACAAAAAATATCATGCAAAGCAGTGCTATAAAATGCCGCTAGGCGTGCTAAGGCGCTGCCGGGAGGTTTCCCCTAGACTCTGGACCCTCTAGGGCCAAGAGGGTCCAGAGACAGTGTGGCAACCTAGCCGGATGTCGACATTTCGCGAAAGGATGCCACCATTTTACGTCTGGGTTTTCTATAGTGTAGTATATCTTTATATACCAAAATATCTATGAGAAAACTCCCGGTAAGAAGAGAAGAATTCAAAAAAAATTCAGAATCTGAATTCCCATTAATACGTGAATTTTCCTTCATCGAAAGTTCCACCAACGAGTAGAAAAAAAAGCAAAACCTATTCCTTTTAATTGACTTATACAAATTTAATGGAAGTGTATTGGGAGGAATTAAAAAATGGAGGAATGCAAAAGAAAGAATAGAAAGAAAGAGAATAATGTCACTTTGAAAATGCAAAAGCTAGTCTTTTTAATCCACTCAGAAAAATTTAATAAAAGCGTATTAGAAGGAATTAACAAGTGGAGAAATGTCAAAGAAAGAATAGAAAGGAATAGAATAATGTAACTTTTAAGGCAAAACTGTGAATTGAAATAAATGCATTTTTTAAATAAATAAGTATTGTATTTGGGTAAATTATGTGAACATTTTTTTATTAATCTATCGAACAGAAACATATTTTGACTGATTCCATATGAAATCTGTCTTGGAACACGCACTACTGGTGTGCAAATTTGCATGGATTGCACAGCCACACACAAAAAATATACGGAGTCAAAAAAAACGATGTATATAACATTGTAGTAATATTGGTCCAGCATAGTCGAAATCCAAATTTTTTTAATTTTCTGCTTACCATTTTTTTTGTTTGACTTTGAATTTTTGTTTAAGGTTAAATTTTTGCAACTTGACTGCTAAACATCTGAAATCGTTTTTAGGGTTAAGACAAAATATAAAATATTATTATTACAATCACTCCACCGTTATGGTAGACAAAAATATTGAAATTTCCAAACTTATATTCCACAAAAACGAATAGAAACTATGCAAGTGAAGATATTTTGTGGACAGATTAGAAGGAATTAAAATCATCGAAAATGAAGCATGTCAGAATGAAATTAAAAATAACCGTGACAAACAAAATTGAAATTTCCAAACATATGTTGCACACTGAGGAATAGAAACCATGCAAGCGCACACATTTTGTGGACGGATTAGAAAGAATTAATTTAATCGAAAATACAGCATGTAAATATGGAATTGAAAATAACCATGAGAGGTGTGTCTACTGCTCGCATTAAGAGGAATTAAAAAAATGGAAAATAAGTTCGTCTGCATGGAACACAACACAAGTGGCAATCGTTAAGGAAATAGAAAAGAATTGGTTTCGTAGATAAACCTATTCTTTCGTTGGGCACTTCTCCCGATAGAAAATTAGCACATTCAAAAAAATTAAATAATGCTCACTCTTTCGTTTATATCTGAAAATATTAATTTTTGTCTATTCTTCTCTTCTTACCGGGCTGAGTCAATCAGCAAGAATGACACTAGGTTGCCACACTGTCTCTGGACCCTCTGTAGTTTCCCCGGTTTCCCTGCGGTACTAACCTAACATCTAAATTGATTGATCCTTAGATTCATTTGATGGCATTTATCTTTTTTTCAGTGTTGTATGATTCTGACGTTTCTGATTCACTGGAAAAGTTAAAATTAAATGAAAAATGGACGCAATATTTCTAGTGTCTGAACTACTTGAAGTTTGGAGCTTTACCTTGGATATAATTGAATATTTCGCAGATGAGTAAGTCTTTTTCATTTCTAACCTCCTTTCTTTATAAAGATGATTTATGAAATCGATGTTTTTTATCAATTGTAATTATCACAGTAAACTTAAAAGCAGGAACGCTTATATATCTGTTCAATTTAAACTCTGGTTCAGTTCTAATTATTATATTTTATGATTTTTTAATTCAGAAATGAGAAGTACAATTACATTTATTTTTATAAAGAATGCTCAATTTTGAGGTTAAGTGAAAAAGAAAGATTTACTTCACTTGAAAAAAATCTATATAATTATTTAAAAAATATATATATTCAATGTAAACAAGAACTTCACTCAATTTGAACAAGAGATCTATTGAAACTAACCAAAAATTTGTTTGAACCAAATAAATAAGGACAAACTAAAAATTTATTCAAATCAAACAAACATTTGTCTGAACCTATATCAAAGAAAGAATTTGTTTGATTCAAACAAAATTTGTTTGATTTAAACAAACATTTTTCTCAGTGTACTTAAGCCTACAAAAGTGGCCTGTATGGGGAGAATCACCCATATGCATGAATGTTCATCAATAGCGAGTTTGTTTAAGCAATTCTCTTTTAGATCAAAAAATGCAACAAAAATACAACGTAAACGAAAATGCTGCTCGCTATTACCAGAGATGAGGTGGGAGATTGCCGATCTAATGGAATAAGAGAATATCAGAAAATGTGCAAAACATGCGCTGATAACTGCGCCCTCTTGGCGGATGCACCTAAGAGTTACTTTGAAGGCGCACGTTGCGCGTCGGTAAATGATGAAACTTAGCAATTTCTGAAATGATTTACCTTTGAAGTTTCTGGTTGAAGAGTTACCATTAGCACTAACAGTAAAGTGCACAATTATTTACAACTAGAGTCCATTATTTTTATTTAAAATATTGCTGTTGTCTTTTATTAAAAGTGCAGAATTAAGAGCCAAGTTGTATTAATTAAGCACCAAATTTTATTATGATGATAGACAATTTTTGACAATAAAAAAGTTACATACCCAGCAAGTAGACGTATTAAATTGTTTATAAACATACACAAAAAATGAGTCAATGATTACACAATTAAAAACAAAATATTTTGCTCAAATAATTTAATTAATAATCAGAGAAAGGAAAAATAGTTTATTTTTTATTTATATTCTTTTAATTTGTTAAAAAGTATACTAATATTAATGATTTCATAAACAAAGCAAGATAGGAAAAGAAGAGGACATGTTTGTAAATCTCCTAATAAAGAACAATTAATTTTTATTTCTTGACTTTTTAAAGCGGCCTTCCTTTCCAAAATGAATCCTATTTTTGAGCTTGTTCAAATGTGTTCGGTTGTTATTCTTGCAGCTAAATTTTTTTTTAGTTTCACTAAAAAGAGTCAGTCGCTCAAAAAAGCCTGTTTAAGTTATAACTACATAAATATTACGAAATAATGCTGTTATTAACAATTTGCTGCCACAGTATAGAATTTGTAAACTTTTTCACACTTTTAAAGAGATAAGAAAAATGAAATAATTCACAAAAACTTACAATATCCTAATTTACGAAATTTGTAAACTGTCGGTACCCGTCAAAAAATAGTTACCGGTACCGATAATAAGATTTTTGGGAAAGTTTCAAATGATTTAGATTTTAGAATGATTTATTTAGAACAGAATTTAAAAGATTTTAAGACAGTCAAAACATTTTGTAGGCAAACTGAATTATTTCAAAAGATATTTCAAAGGTTTTAAAGTTTTAGAAAGATGTTAAAATAATTTAAAATTTGAAAAATTTCAAACACATTAAACCAAACATATATTTTTTAGTATTTTCAAAAATATAGAAGCTTCTTGAGAATTTTGAAAAAATACAAAAATTTTCTTAAGACGGTTTTAAGGCATTTTTTTTTTAATTTTTGAGAATTTTCCAAATTTTAACAAACATTCGAGTTTTGAAGAGATTAAATATTTTAAAACTTAAATAGTGTTCCGAAAATTTATAAAATATAAAAATATCTTTTAAGCTGACTATAATTTTTCCTAATATTTTGTAAATCCTGTAAAATAAAAAAAAAATTACATCAAAATTTTCCAGTTTTTTTTCGACGTATGTGAAATCTTCAAAAATCTTTTAGAATTTTCTCCATAATCTTAGGCAAATTATATTTATATAACTTTAAAAACAAACTGATAAAACGTGATTTCTTTTTATCAAATCTCGAAATATACTTTTTTAAGAAGAAAATTAGAAACACAATATCGTCAAGTCAATCTGTGCAAAAATTATATTCTTGAACAAAAAGACTCAGAAACATTATGCAACCAAAAATCAGTTATTTTGAAAAAACATATTCGAAAAGCTCAATATATGAAAAAGAATCGAAATATACTTTTTCGAATTTAAGTGTTCAAAAACTTTTAACAAATAAACAGTTTTTCGAAATTTTTGTTTTGTATTAAAAATGATTCTAATTGGAAAAAATAATAAGCTTTCAAGAAAGTCTCTTTTGAAGAGTTGCTATTCTATTTTTTATTCCATTTGTTTGGTGAGTTACATTTCTCGGAAACTCTCCGTCGGTTCTATGTAAAGTAGAGGTGACAAGACTCAAAAGATTCCTCTCGCGCTTTCAGAACAAATCCACACTTTGACTTACAATGCTGTCAAGGAATAACGGTTTTTAAATTTTCTTTTTCGGGATTCTTCAGTCGTCTGATTTTTTGAAATGTTTAAAAGTGTTTAAAAATAGTTTTCAATTTTCTTTAAAAATTATTTTTTCAAAATAAAAAAAAAAAAACTTTCCCAGGAATGTTAAGAAATTTTTTTTTTAAACCTTTCAAAATTCTTCAAATGGTTCCAAAATTTTATTTTAAAATCTCAAAAAATCTACATTTTCTTTTAATTTTTTTTAAATCTTCTCGATATTACAATTATTTTTTGAAGATTCAAAACTATGTTTTAAATGAATTCGAATTTTTTTAGAATTTTTTTTTAATTGTGCAAATTTATAAAAATTGTCTTAAAATCTTCCAGATTTTTGTTGAAAATTTTTTTTAAGTTTCTGAAATATCTTAAAATGTTTTTGAATATTCGCTTCAAATTAATTTATCAAAATAGAAAATTATTTTCAATTTCCCAGGAACCTTAAGAGAATGTTTGTATTATCTTGAAATCTTTTTGAATAGTCTCCTAAAATTATTTTTTAAAAATGAAAGAATTATTGTACATTTTCATAGAAAACTTAAGAAAATATTTTATCCACTTCAAATCTGTCAGAATTCTTAAAAAGCTTTCTTTTTTTCAAAATCTTGAAAAATCTATATTATATTTAGAAAAATTTGATATCCCAGCAAAGAACAAACTGAAAACAGCCACTAAAAGTCATATTCAACAGCATGCAAACAGTCAGGTTTTTGACAACAATGTATGCGAAATCTTGCGATACAACTTCTAAGAAAAAGGATATCTTGCTTCTACTTTTAATGTATATAAATTAAAAGATTTCAAAACAAATTAAAACAAAATGTAGATTTTTAATGATTTCGAACAACAAATTTAGAAACTTTTTAAGAATTTGGAAAGGTCTCAAGAAAATGAAAGAATATTTTAAGATTCATATGAAAATTTGAAGAGTTTTTTTAACATTTCAAAAGATTTTTGAAAATCCGGAGAAAAAATCCAGAATATCTTCACGAAATTTTTTTAATTTTTAAAGATTTTTGAAAATGTTAAGAAAAATTCGGGTCCGTTCAAATGTATTTAGAAATGTTTGAAGTGTTGAAGTGATTAAAAATATTTTGAAATTTGAAAGGATTTCCCAATACTTATAAAAGTTTTTTAAAAAAGAACAAATTTTGAAGAAATAGTTAAATTTTTAATTAAATAAATAAATTTTTAACTAAGAAGATAATAATTGTTTATGAGTATTAAGAAGATAATTTTTTAACCAAAAAAGCCAATATAATAGTGAAATTTCCAACCAAAAACAACAAATTTTCACAAAATAGTTAAATTTTCAATAAAAAAGATGAATTTCTAACCTTGAAAATTAATATTCTACCAAAAAAACAACGAATTTGAAACAAAAATTTTAATTAAGCATAATTAATAAAAAATAAATTGATTAATAATATAGATTAATATTCCAGGTTTGTTATAAATCGAATAATAAATAACATACTCAGTTACAATTAGCCTTTCGACCGAAATGTGCTTCAATGAATTTGGCCAATTTCAACAAACGTTGTTTTTTTAGGAAAATGATAACATTTCCTTAAGATTTTACGATTTCTGGGAAACTTTGAAATGAAATTTTTAATTGATAAATTATGTTTAAAATAACCTTAAAACATATTTTCAAACATTTCAAAGTTTAAAAGATTTTAAGATTAAAATTCTTCAAAAGATTGAAAAATATGTAATTTTAAACGTGAAAAGATTTTTAAAAACTTAAAACAAAATGTAGATTTTTAAAGATTTTAAACCAATTTAGAAGCGTTTTAAGAATTTTGAATGGTTTCAAGAGAATATTCTTAAGATTCATATGAAATTTTGAAAGGACCGAATCCATTTCAAATCAGGCGAGTTGTACACTTGAAGTCGCAGAATCTCTCGAAGACAAAATATGTTGTTTTTTAGACGAAATTAGGCGATACGTATTATTGCGATTTGTCAAACAAATATTTTTACAAAAGTTATGCGTATTTGAATTTTTTGCTTTGTTAAAAAGAACGCAATTTTTTCTTTAAACTTATATAACTTTTCACCTTTTTATTCAGAAGATTTCTATAAATTCCGAGAAAAAGTGGAGAATCAGTTGTAAGACTAGTTAATTTTTCAACTAAAAAACAACGAGTTTTCAAAAAAATTATTGAAATTTCAATCAAAAAGATAAATTTTTAATTTAGAAGATTAATTTTCTGCCAAAAAACAAAGAATTTGAAAAAATATAATTAAGTTTGCAATAAAAAAAAAAAAGAATTTTTAACCAAGTAATTAAATGTTTGATACAAAAGATGAATTTTCAAAGAAGAAGATTTATTTTCTACCAGAAATAACAATTCCAAAAAAATATGTTACATCTTGAACAACAAAAAAACAACTAATTTTCAATAAACATTTTTAATTTTCTATTATTTTTCACCGTGATGTACTAAAAAAATTAGAAAAATCTCTTTTTCGGGATTGTTCAATTGTATCATTAATTGAAATGTTTAAAAATGTTAAAAATATTTTTCAATTATCTTTAAAAATTATTTTTTCAAAAGAAAAAAACATTAAAAACTTTCCCCGGAATCTTGAGAAAAAAATTTCTTTTCTTGAAACCTTTCAAAATTTGTAAAAAGAATCAAAAATTTCCTGTCCAAATCTTCAAAAATGTACATTTTCTTTTAATTTTTTTTTTAATCTTCTCAATATTAAAATTATTTTTTAAAGTATCAAAACTATGTTTTAAGTGCATTTACATTTTTCCTGATTGTTTTTTTAAATTGTGCAAAACTTTTAAAATTCCTTAAAATCTTCCAGAACCTTTTTTGACAATTTTTTTTTAAGTTTTTGAAATGTTTTTAAATATTCGCTTAAAATTAATTTTTCAAAACAAAAAATTATTTTTAATTTCCCAGGAAGCTTAAGAAAATGTATTATCGTGAAATCTTTTAAAATATTCTCTTCAAATTAATTTTAAAGAAAATCATTGTGAATTTTCTTAAGCAAAACAACGAATTTTCACAAAATAGTTCAATTTTCAATCAAAATTATCAAAATTTAACCTTGAAAATTAATTTTCTATTTTAAGAAACAACGAATTAAAAAAATGTATATTAAGAAAAAAATTAATAATTTAGATTATTCTTGAACAAATAAAAAAGCAAATAGAATAGTTAAATTCTCAAACAAAAACAACGAATTTGGACAAAATAGTTAAATTTTCAGTCAAAAAGTTTCATTTTTAACCTTCAAAATTAATTTTCTACCAAAAAACAACGAATTTGAAAGAAAATATATTTAGAATTTTGAACCAACAAAAAGGACTTTTTAACCAGTTAAATTTTAAACCAAAAAACAATGAATTTTCAAAAAATAGTTACCTTTTCAATCTAAAAGATGAACTTCACCCTAAAAAATTAATTTTCTACCAAAAAACAACATATTTGAACAAATAAGCTTAAATTTCCAAACAAGAAGATTTATTTTCTGCCAAAAAACAACGAATTAAAAAAATATATAGTTAAATTTTAAACAAAAAAACACTAATTTCCAATATAAATGTTTAATTTCCACCATTTTTCGCGGCGGAGTATCACAGCAATTATTAAGAATTTGACTAATATTCTTTGAAATCAATCTTCGAATAAAAAAAATCTTTTCCAGGTCATTCAGGTTTTGTATAAAATGAATAATAAATAACTTATTCAGTTATAATTAGCCTTTCCGAATTTTCGATTGACCGAACTGTGCTTCAATAAATTTTGCCAATTTCAAAAAACGATGCTTTTTTTGAGGAAAATGAAAAAATTGTCTTAAGATTTGACGATTTCCGGGAAACCTTGAAATTATTTTCTGAAAAATTATATTTAAAATAAACTTAAAAACGATTTTTAAAAATTTCAAAGGTTAAAAGATTTTTAAACAAAATTCAGAACATTTTTTTTCGAAATTGATAATTTTTTACTTTTGTATGTTTTTTGAGTTTGACATTTTGGGCTCTAATATTACAACTGTTGATCTCACAAAATTTTGTTGGAGGGGTGAAGTAGTACTGTATTTGTCGAGCAAAATTTGGGGAAAAAAATTATTTTTCGATATTTAATAATTTTTGACTTTTGTATGTGTCCTTTTTCCAAAAAGTTAATTTTTTCATTTTTATAACAAGAGTTTATAAAAAATTTGTAGATTTTTTGGTTGAACAACTTTTGTCTTTTCATTCTTTTCGTCTCTTGTGTCGTTTTTCCAAAAGTTTAATTTTTAATCTTGTTTTTTACGATTAAAAGAAAATCTACTCTTTCTGCCTAAAAATTATTGATAACAAATTTGTCGATCCTTATTGAGTGAACAACTTTTAATAGCTATTAATTTTTGTACGTACCTTGTATCGTTTTCCCAAAAATTCAATTTTTTTTTCTTAATGTTAGTTTTCACGATTAGAACAAAAACTATGCGTCCAATAAAAAAAATATTCATGACAAATTTGTAGCTCTTTTTTGGATGAGCAACTTGTGTTGATTCATTTTTTTCATAGTTTGTGTCGTTTGTCCAAAAAATAAATTTTTTATTTTTTAATGTTGTTTTTTACAAATAAAACAAAAACCACGCATTCTATAAAAATAATTAATAACAAATTTGTAGCTATTTTTTGGCTGAACAACTTTTGTCTCAATATTTTTTTCGTAACTTGTGTCGTTTGTCTAAAAATTCAATTTTTCTATTTTTATTGCCGTTTTTTACGAACAAAACAAAAACTAAGCGTCCTATCAAAAAGTGATTAATGACAAATTCGTAGATCTTTTTTGAATACACAATTTCTGTCAATTCATCTTTTTTCGTATCTTGTATAGTTTGACCGCAAAATTGAATTTTTGATTTTTCATTATTTTTTTGCGGTCAAAATTTGAATTTTCGATTTTTGAAGAAAATTCAACAGGTTGTTATGATAATTTTTTAGGGCTTTCAAAAATAAACGTTTTCGTCCTCTTGACATTTTTTCATATCATGCGTTGTTCGGCTTAAAATTTGCATTTGCCTTTAATTTTTTGAATTTTGAAAATGATATAACTCTGATAATTTTCTTTTTATCAAAAAAAGTGTTGAAAATAAATTATTCGACTTTACGAGTACTATGAATAACCGCACATAGAACTTTTATATCTTGAAAACGACTTTTTTACAGTGCATTATTACGCGTTATTAAGCAATTATTACGCGTGAAGTGTACGGAGTACAGGGGCGGATCCTGGTAGGGGTTTCGTGGGGGGGGGGGGGGTTGGCACAGAGCTTGTTGGGAGCACCGCTAAAAAAATCTTTCACATGTAAGTCTGAGTTTGGGGGGGGGTCCGTGGCATCCCCCCTTTTTACAGAGTTTCTCTACTACTTTTACTTTTTTTTTAAATATAAAACTTTAACAAAATGGTCTTCTTAAAAAGAAAGATTTGTTCTTACCTATTTTTTAAATAATTTTTTTAAAGCCATTCAAGAAAAAGGGCTTCCGCATATCTATGCGTAAATTAATTAGATTTAATTTTTTAAATCTTGCAAATCGAAATGTTTGAGGCACTCTTTTTGCCTCACTGGACGTCGTGTCGGATGCAAAATGAGGATATAGAATAATTGTTTGGCTTGAGCGCATTTTACAATGGAAATTTGAGGCTTTATATATTTTCTATTCTGCCGTCCAAACTAAAAAGATACATAAGTGACATTTTTATGAAAAATGAGTTTTTGGTACCGTTGGATTCGTAAGAAAAAGCTGCGTCTAACTGTGTTAATAAAAATTATTAATTATTAATATTTATTGCAAAAAATGATTGTTTATAAATGAGGAAAGTCGAAAAAGTTGAAAAATACAACACAAAAAGATACACAAAGTACTTTGCGTGTCCTAAAATTTGTACAAGGCATGTAATACGTCATCAGCATACAAATCAAAAAGAACCTAAAGAACTTTGTGTCTTTTTTGCCTTGTAAAAGTGACCGAGTGCGGAGCGAATTTACAAACGAAAAGAATCGCTTGCCCTTACGTATGTTTTAGCCTTGTGAAATAGCTCGGACTCTGATCGGAAATCCAAGGGAAATAAGTCCCGGCTAGATTCGGCCATACATTAGCGACGATCGTTCGGGTAAGTTCGGGACAGCCGCTGAACACACAGTGTCCCTTACGTATGTTTTGTTGTTGTATTTTGAGGCCGTGCTCGAGCTCTCCGATAAAGGCATCGTCCGCAAGTGCCTTTGTGTTCTTTTTGCCTTGTATTTTTCACTTTCCGCGACTAGTAAAAAATCGCAAGTCCATTTTCTAATAGAAATTGTTTAAAAAAATCAATTTTTTATTGCAAAATATGAAAGAGCACATTATTTTTACCCAAATAGTGTATCTAGATTATTCAAAATTTTATTCGATCTCAGCGTTCTTTGGGCAAACAGTTTTTCTCGATTTTCTCAGTTCGAGTGAGATTGGACTTATGTATCTTTTTAGTTTGTACGGCAGTATTAACATGATGCGAAATATTAAGGAATTTGACTTGGATAACATTATGTATGTGTGTACGCATTCGCGGATGGGTGTATGATTGTAGGGTAATGTAGATTCGTGCAGAAACGAATCTGCATGAACTGAAGGAAAGACAAGGGTACGGGCAGAAAGGGGGAGGTTAAGGGAGATGCAAGAGGAAGAGAAACTTAAGGGAGAAAGAGGAAGAGAGAATGGAAGAAAGAAAGAGGATAAGAATAAAGAGAAAGAGAGATGTTAGTGGGAGGAGGAATAGAGAAGGAAGAAAGAGGAAGAGAGAAAAGGAAAAAATAAGGGAGAAAAATGAAAAAAATAGAAGAAAAGGAGTGAGAACCGGCCGGGAGCGGGGAGATGGATCAGCAGCTCGGGTGTATGGTAAAGCAAAGCGCACTGAGCGAGCGTCGGTTCGTGGAAATTCGTACGTGTTCGGATGGGATCGGTGGATCGCTGCCTGGCGCTCGACGCTTGCGACTGCCTGCCATGACTGGTCCGCGGTGGTTGGAAGCGGGGACCAGACTCGAGGGGAAGCCGTCTCTTGGATTCGAACGCTGTGATTGGCCGACGCGTGGGAGAGCCGCCCGCCTGTCCGAGCTCCACTGCACCGACTGCCATCGACAGTCGGCACTGAGCACCCAGAGAAAGTGCACTGAACCGTATAGTATTTCGCGTCAAGTGCATTAAACTAAACAAAACAAAACTAACCAACGCGAAATTAGTGTTATTCAGTAATTTAACAGGAAACAGAGATCGGTAAGCGGGGATATTAGTGGCCACGAGATGGCCCATCGACATTGTCTCTATCATCATGCTGTCTCCCATTGTTTATCACCCGCAATGTTCTTGGTCGTCCAGTCGGACAATCAAATCAAACAGTTGGTACATGTCTCGTGCAACGGGTCATCGCGCGCAAGATACGCGTTGCGAACGTGCTCACCCGGCTATTGTTGAACAAGCCAAGTGCAATTGCGATCTCTGTGGTCTGCATCTTTTCGTCATCGACCATAGCCAATAGGTTGCGTTCATTAGTGCAGTTGAAAGGGGTGAAACGATGCTTCTGATAAAGCAGCGGAGATCGGTACACATGTCTTGTAACTGATGTGTTGCGTGAAAGGAAGAGTGTGCGGTTACTAGAGCGCAGAGTGAATAGTCATCGACAAGATAAGACAAGTTGAGTTTAGTTAGTTTACCCGCTGAGATATGTACATATCTATACATATGTGTGCGTGTGTACGGATGGGTGCCCAATGCCTACCATAGGACATGCAGGCATACCAGATGTAAAGAACATATACATCCAGAGATAAGTGTGGAAACGCGCCGCTTGTTTTGGGGCCTAAGTGTGCGTGGGAGAAAAAGGTGCGCGGGCGCGAACGCAACGGCGAATACGAATGTGCGAATGCACGCGCGCTGATCGCTGTGTGTTCCATGTGGAGTGACAAGAAGGGAGTGCTAGTGTAGTCTGTAGAGACTGCGACAACGATAACAGCATTAACAGCGGAAGCCAACGTTGGCGAGCGACGTTGGCCAGAGGGAAAGGGACGGAGGACGGAGAAATTCAAGCAACAAGAGAGAAAGAGAGAGCGACAAGACGAAACTAACCGTCTTGTCATCTCTCACTTCTTGATCTTCTTCATCTTTATCTGTACACCCACGAGCCACTTGAATTCGCGAAGCGACAATCACTTGCTCGTCAATTATGCCACACGTGAGCAGCAGTGGTGGCGGTGGCGATGATCTCGGCAGCGAAGACGAGGTCAAGGTCTTTAAGGATGAAGGGGAGGAGGAGAATAAAACCTCGGAGAACCTCACCGAGGAGAAGAGCTCTCTCATCGACCTTACGGAGTCTGAGGTGCCGATTTATAACAAGCAAAACTTATGTCCTCATGCCCCTTCTCTCTCTCTTTCCCTCTGTCACAGCTCGTTACAGAAATCGATGTGCGTGTCATGTGTGTTGCAGGAAAAGGGATCCCTCGCTGGTGGAAGCTATGCAACGACGGGAAAGACGTCGGCTAGGTCCGACCTCAGCCCTGTCTTCGGTGAGTTCATTCAAGTTACCTTTACACTTTCCAGTGTTGGGGAAAGAATACGGAAAAATCAACTAGTTACTAAATAACAAAGTAACTTGTTACACTGTTACAGTTATAGCTACAATAATATTCTGCTATCCAGAGCAACTCATTAAGTATTCCAAAAAGTATTCATATTTGACAGTTTACTATATTTAAAAAAATGAAAAAATTTCATTTGGTTTTACATTAGCGTTCAAGCGATTTATAAATTGAATGCCTTATCAAATACGATTAAAAGGACATTCAAATACTTCCATCATAGGTATAGTTCGAGTGTAAAGGGAATCAGATGAAGCCAGATACACTTAAAAAGTCAACTTCACATTAACTTTTTTTAAATTGGTGTAACTAAGCAATACAATTTTATTTTATAACGATTATTCAAATATAACATTTCTATTAATTACCTCCTTATTTAACGAGATTATAGTAAGTAAAATGATATATCAAATTCATATTAGAAGAGACATTTTAAAATCTGTCTGAAAACAGTTTTTCGTAGAATTGTGACACTTACCTGAATTATTGATACTTGTCGAACTTTTCTTCATATCACGTCTTACGAAATTGTTTTAAATGCTGAGATTTTAATGAATCATATCTATTTTGTCAGTGAAAAGATGAACATTATTAAACAATAATTTATCACCAAAAATTGTTCGCAAATTAAGCACTATATTTACGAACCAACTTGCTTTTTAAAAATGGAAGTTTTTCATCAACCAAAATCAGCCATCATTCATTAAAATCGCATAATTGTTCAAAATGCGATAGAGTATAAATTTCGGTAAAAAATATACCCAATTTTTGAAATAATCAATTTTTTATATATTTAAAATTTTGTTCGTAAACAATCCTTTTAAAAAATAATTAATCCCAATCCAACACACCTGTTTTATGAATGAATAAAAAAACTGAAAGCTTTAGAAGAGAATTTAATACCTAGATCTTGGTTCATAAGAAAAAAGTTTGAGGTTGATTATAATTATCTACAGTTCGGTAAATTTTCGAAACAATATCTATATATATATATATATCAGGGTGATTTTTGTATGCTATTTTTTAATTCAATTTGGCACCCCTCCAAATTGTTCCTTTTTCTGAGAAAACGAGCTCTGATTCATTTCAGAATTAAAAATATATATTTAGATGTCGCTCAGGTCCATTTAGCGCACAAATGCTAATTCTTAATTAAATTGACCCTATTTATTGATTATTCATTTCTGGTGCGTATGAATTGTGTTCTTTACATTTAATATTGCACTCAGATTTTTACAATAACATGCAAAGGTCGCTCAAGGCCATTTTAGGGCAAAAATAGCCATTCTTAACTAAATTGACTCCATTTATTGATTATTCATTTCTGGCGCGTATGAATTGTGTTCTTTAAAATTCAATATTGCATCAGATTTTTACAATGACATTCAAAGGTGGATCAAGTTCATTTTCTTAAGAAAATGTTGATTCAATTTAATTTTCTCTGGTTTTTCTTATAGAGAAACAGTGTCAATTTATTCATTTCGGCAAAAAAAATTAGTTAAGTTGTTTGATAAATGTTTATCGCCAACTTAGTTTTCCTCTTTCTTTTCTAAAAGGTAAATCATTACCCTTTCTTCTGCACTTTTGATAATTAATTCTTCGTAATTCCAATTTGACAACGAAACTTGATGATATATCAATAAGGCTGCGATGTCCTACTGTTTTTTAACGTTTTATTTTTTTAATTTAAAGTGAAATTAAAAAAAAAATAACTACCATGAAAAAGAAAAAAAGTTTTTAATTACCATTTTTCAAAAAATGACCTTGAATGGCCTTAAAGTAATATGACACACAGTTATTAAACGCTTTGGCTATTTTTTTTGCTGCAATGAATAATAATTCAATTTAATTAAGAATGACTATTTTTGCCCAAAAATGGCCTTGAGCGACCTTTGAATGTTATTGTAAAAATATGAAAAAATGTAAGTGCAATATTGAATTGTAAAGAACAAAACTCATGCGCACCAGAAATGAATAATCAATAAATAGTGTCAATTTAATTAAGAATGGCCATTTTCCCCCTAAAATGGCCTTGAGCGACCTTTGCATGTGATTGTAAAAATCTGAAAAAGTTTAAGTGTAATATTATTATACCATTAAGCAATTTCCCTTTCGGGGTAGGCGTGACTTGCTCGGTTGGAAAATAGTAGTGTGTAGATGGGTATATAGGTGTAAGGTATAGATATTTTAGATTGATCTAGAATTCTCGTGTTATTTATTTAAATGACACATTCTTTCCGCAAAACTGCTCCGACCCAGGTTGCTGATCAATCTCTCTAGCGATCACCCCAAGTGAAGAGCCTCACAAAAATTGTTGTGTGGTTCCCCACTTGGGCCCATTAGTATCCAAGGTCTTTGTTTTAGGCGTCATTCACTCTGTCTACAAACTATTTGTCGCCACACTTTTATGTCCTGGCATACTACTCTAGCTTCCCTCACGTCCATGCATTTTTTCATGCAAGCTCTCGTGTTTCTATGGCTTCTTATGTCTCATTCACAGATTCTAACCATTCTTTCGGCGGTCTACCTCTGGGCATTCTGTCATTTACTTTACCTTTGTACACTTGTTTGGTCAGTCGTTCCTCTTTCATTATTTCAAGATGTCCGAACCATCTTAACTGATTTCTTTCCCATATGTCAACTAGTGTCTCTCCTGTACCACATTCTTGGAGGATTATCTCGTTTCGGACTTTGCCCATTAGTGTTTTCCCGCATATGTTGAATTGTAAAAAACAAAATACATGCGCGCCAGAAATGAATAATCAATAAATAGCGTCGATTTAATTAAGAATTAGCCATTTGTGCCCTAAAATGGCCTTTAGCGACCTTTCAATGTGATTGTAAAAATCTGAAAAAAATGTAAGTGAAATATTGAATTGTATAGAACACAATTATTACGCGCCAAACATAAGTACTCAATAAATAGCGTCAATTTAATTAAGAATGGCCATTTTTCCTCTAAAATGGCCTTGAGCGACCTTTGAATGAATTTATAAAAATCTGGAAAAAATCGGAGTGCAATATTTAATTGTAAAGAACACAATTCATATGCGCGAGAAATTAATAATCAATCAATAGCGTCAATTTAATTAGGATTGCGCATTTTTGCCCTAAAATGGCCTTGAGCGACCTCTAAAAAAAGGAACAATTTGTGAGGGTGCCAAGTTGAATTTAAAAAAAAAGCCAAAAAATCACATATATATATCGACGCCTCCATGCAATATGAGTCTATGTGCTGAGAGCGCTCTGTATGAGACTATTCCCTATGCTTATACACAGCGCATAGTCTCATACACGGCGCTGTTAGCACATAGACTCATATTGAATGGAGGCGTCGATATATATATATATATATATTATTTTGCATGGAGAATATTTTCCTCTCATTACCAGACAGTACTGTAAAGTGTAAAGTCTATTTCCACTACATCTGATCCCTTATTGCAACTTAAGAATGGGCATTCAAATATGGGTAACGTTACTGAACAAATTCCAAATAATTTTAAATTTCTTTCATAGAAAAATTAAACTTATTAGTTACTGGGAAATCAGAACTAAGCTACGTAGAAGGTTTTACTATGTAGTAAAACTTACATGCTCAAAAGCCATGCGCGTATCGCGCGCGCTACTTGATACCATGACGATAACGGCGTTTCACGGCAACTGCTGAGTATAGACGCATCTTCTTAAGTTTTACTGCATAGACAAAGTTACTGTTATTTAAACCGCCTCACTTTATTACACTTTCAAACTTGTTATTGTACGTATGTGATTATAATAGTTATTTGTGATACAAGTGCGCAAAATAGGTGATTGTGTGCGAGTGTGAATTTTGCAGCATAAGCCGCAGGCGAATGATGCAATCACACGAGTTAATATTTTTTTCACACGCTATTTTTTGCAACGCCCGTCCGAAAAAGTTGTTAGGAGGAGGTAACGAAAAATACTAATTTTATATTGCATAGAGTGAAAAGCAATTTTTTTGAAAAAAAAAAACATTTTTTTTTAATGTTTCAAAAAAATTTTCTGACAAAAAAAATTTGGAAACAAAATTTTTTTTCAACAAAATTATTTTTAAAAAATGTTGGCGTTTATGCTCTCTTGCCGGGGGGGGGCTACGAAACCCTAGAAACAAAACTTCAAACATTAAAACATTTGTTCAAGTTAAATCTAAATTTATTTCAAGAAGATACCAACACCAGTGTTTGAAGTTACCTATGCCACTGTCTAAAGTACCTCATCTCGAAAGTGCGCATGCGCAACTTTTTCACCCGTGCCTAAAGTAAGCTATCTTCAAACTGCGCATGCGCGAAAATTATTCGCACACACTCTGCTCAAATAAGGTCCTTCAGGCACAATTTAGAAGCACACTGCATTATTTTATTTTCCAGGTGTTTTAAACTAATTTTAACAACTAAAAGAGGTCCGATCAGCTAGCACCTCCACAACGGAATATCAATATTTCTTTTATGTCTAAAAGGACCCCGCAAACATGCATGGGAAAACGTCTTTTGGTGGATTCTACTGTCACTAATTTTTGTAGTTTATAAAACTGGAAGAAATTTCCTAGACGGAGTTGGAGCAATTGGTGCCGTTCGAAAAATACACCGTTAGAAATGTTTCCAATTTCAGTAAACATGGGCACATTAAATTTCCAATACGTTTACTAAATTCATTCCACTTTGTAATTTTAGTATACTTACCTATACTAAATTTCTTTTATGAAGTTATATGTATACTAAATTTATTAAGTGTACAGTAAGTTTCTTTTACGTATATGAATTTCATAGATTTTGTATACTAAAATTCATATACGTGTTTACTATATTCAGTTGCGCAAGCGCGTTTCGATTTACGCGGGTCGCGCAACGTGGCCGGTGGCAGGCTCGCATGCCGCTGCATTTGTTTGAGTTCTTATGTGATGTAGCTTTACGATTTTATTATTTGAAAATTTCGAAGCTTTGTAAGTGAAATTGGCAAAAGTAAGATAACAACTCAAGAAGTCGTTACCTATGTTAGGTTATGTTAATTGAATACAACTTGCTATCCTGAATTTTTATTTTATTCAAGTGATATTTAAAATATAATTCACATTTAAGGTAGATGTCCCAGTAATCGTGATTTTTCAGTTAGAAACACAACAAATAAGTATTAATCCCATAAAATGTAATGATAAAATATCGCTCGCGATTATTTTTTAAACAAGGAAAATCGCTGAAGGTTCAGATTAAGAAACACGGTCCTTTGTTTCGGTGTATACTGAATTTAGTATATGCGTATACTAAATTTCGTACGCACGTATACTAAATTTCATGTACGTATACTAAATTCCGTATATGCCTATACTAAATTTACTGTACGCTGCTATACTAAATTTAATTTCATGTTGTGCATTCTTGCTTCCATTACATTTATACTAAATCTAGTACAGATTTTTCTAACAGTGTACGTAACGCTTTATTCTGACAATGTTGGGGGCCCCCCCCCCCCCCTGGCCTTGTAACGCTTTTTCTATACTAAGTACATGTAACTTTAAAGTTGGCATTTATCTAGCTATATATATATATCTAGCTAGCTAGTTGGCATATCAATTTTCACCTGGCTCCTTTACAAATTTCAGCTACAAATATAAAAGAATATATAAATTTACATTAAGATTAGAGATGCATTCGGACTGGATGAGACAAGAAATCATAGATTTCAGGTACCATCCCGACTGACGATAGCGAGAAGTTTTGCTGTATCTCGTGATTGTAGTCGAGCGTCCCGGGGAGCAAGATGTAAGATTCTCGACAAAGTTTACAATGTTACATTTCGCGTAAATAAAAAATAATGTATCAAAATTTGACAAATATGAGACTTGAATCACATGAAAACCAACGAGAAGGCAAAAAAAGACCATTGAAGGCTTCCTGGTCATCAAAATAATAATGTAATGTTAAGGGCATGCTCTTCGGTGACCACGTGACCAAACCAGTCCTCGGTTATGAAAATTTTTTTTGGTGTTCACCATGTCCAAACGCAATGATATATCGCTCTCAAAATTTGGAATATAGGAAATGGGACAATAAATTGCGTTTGTGTATTTAGTTTGAGTAATAATTTTGAAAAAAATTATTAATGTAAAAAATAAATGTGTAATATTATTTTCATTTTTTTTTGTGCTCACTACGTCCACACGAATTGAGATGTCGTGTATAGAATTTAAACGATTAAATAAAAAGCACTAAAGAACGTTTGTATACATCAATATGTTTATAATTTCAAAGAAATTTCATTTATAAATTGATAAAATAGGATACACTCGAGTCGAGCACTTTGCAGGTAATGTTTGGTTTGATGCATTTCAGATTTTTTGATTCGCGTATGTTGATAACTGACACAAATTTTGGACTACATCGTCTAAACATTTTAAAAAATCAATATAAACAATAACATTTGCACATTTGTTGCAAATCAAAAATAAGTATCTGCACACACGTAACCTGTCATTATTTTTGGAGCATTTTTAGCAATTTCTAGCGGAGAAAAAAAGAAACTTTCAACGTCGATAAAGTCGAGATCACGTTACCAAGTTCGGTTATGAACATTTTTTTTTATGTTCATCATGGCCAAACACAATGTTATATCGCTTTTACACTTTGGGATATAGGACATGAGACAATAAATTGCATTTGTATTCTTAGTTGGAGTATTAATTTTGAAAAACAATTATCCGAGTAAAAAATAAATGTGTAGAATTATTTTCTTTTTTTTTGTCCTCACGACGTCCACGCGGATTGAGATATCGTGTTCAGGATTTGGAAAGTTATATAGAAAGCGCTAAGGAACGTTTTTATATATCAAAATGTTTATAATATAATATTAGTTCATAACCGAACTTGGTAACGTGATCTCGACTTTATCGATATTGAAAGTTTCTTTTTTTCTCCGCTAGAAATTGCTAAAAATGCTTCAAAAATAATGACAGGTTACGTGTGTACAGATACTTATTTTTTGATTTGCAACGAATGTGCAAATGTTATTATTTATATTGATTTTTTAAAATGTATAGACGATTTAGTCCAAAAGTTGTGTCAGTTATCAACATACGCGAATCCAAAAATCTGAAATGCAGCAAACCAAACATTACCTGCAAAGTGCTCGACTCGAGTGGTAATATCCTATTTTATCAATTTATAAATAAAATTTCTTTGAAATTATAAACATATTGATGTATACAAACGCTCTTTAGTGCTTTTTATGTAATCGTTCAAATTCTAAACACGATATCTCAATCCGTGTGGACGTAGTGAGCACAAAAAAAATGAAAATAATATTACACATTTATTTTTTACATTAATAATTTTTTTTCAAAATTATTACTCAAACTAAATATACAAACGCAATTTATTGTCCCATTTCCTATATTCCAAATTTTGAGAGCGATATATCATTGCGTTTGGACATGGTGAACACCAAAAAAAAATTTCATAACCGAGGACTGGTTTGTTCACGTGGTCACCGTAGAGCATGCCCTTAAACAAGTAAAATAATTTCACAGAAACTAACTACTTAATTTATAAAACCATTAGGTTAGAAAATTGTAAACAAAATTAAGCTTCTTAGGGCAGAAGATCTAAAAAAATGTATTGGAATATAAACAAAAATGTAACAAAAAACCTTAAACAAAATTATAACAAAAAACCTAACGAATTTTTAGAACTATAACAAGGTAAACTTCCCAGTAATCGTGACGCCAACTTTCTTACTTTTTATTTAATTTGAATACATTCAAATTTCATTTCCTACTACAAAATGCTGAAAATAAATGGTTCTTATCATTAAATGTTACTTTTAACCTATTTTTTAACAATATTTTCAAATTATAACCAATTTTTACGGTTAATGGAACCGTCACGATTTCTGGGACATTTACATTTTAATTTGATGTATTGTGCTATCAATAATTTTGTAACAAAAATTAATTGCATTTCTGTCTAAAAAAAAATTAATGTCGGTTTTTTTTTCGGGTGGTTTTGAGAAATTGCACTAGTGCCTTAGATTTTCTACCCTTTTCAATTTTTTGTTTACAATTTTCTAACCTAATGTTTTATGAGTGAAGTGTTTAGATTTTGTAAAATTATTATACTTATAATTACTTGGTTTAGTATCACATCATTACCTTGATGAGCTTGAAACTGACGATGGTCCTTTTTGGCCTTTTTATTCGTCGTGATTCTAGTTTCATGTTTTTCAAATTCTGCTACCTAATTTTGACATTCACGCGTAATGTCAAACTCAAACTGTAAACATTATCGATAATCGTGCCCGATCTTGCTTGCATATTCAAGTCGGGACTGGATGAGATTAAACAATTGAAAACCAAAAGTTCTCGACAACAAAATATCTCGAACACGGGATCTGAGAAATTCTCGTCTCGGCATACATCTCTGAATAAGGGTAATACACCAGAGACTCGATAGATGAACAATCTCGGGGGTTGCCTGAAAATGGCCTTGTTCATATAACGCGTACAGCGAAACGTAAACAGACAGGGCCGCTTGAACCGTTTCCATAATATTGCGCAATCTACTTGACTGCGTAGACTGTGCATGCGTCCCTTCAGAGGCGGAGTCGCAACCGTCTCTCGCCCTGCCCCCTGAGAAACTGTGGGGACCAGCAATTCTAGGAATTCATATAACGCGTCCGATCGCGCGTTCAAATAGCGAGTCTCTGGTGTATTTATCTTCTACGAATCTACGTATATGTACCAGTAGGTAAAAATGTAAAATTACCTGCAACAAATGTTCCTCTTAGTTTTTTCTGTACAAATAAATGAATTTAATGACATTTAATAATAAATTAATTCGGATCTGAAAATATTCAATTTTTAATATTTTGAAATTGTCCTAGTTTTGAAATTTTAATATTTTGAAATTGTCCTAGTTTTGAAATTTTAATATGAAATCATTCAATTTCGAGATTCTCCAATTCAAAATAAAATTTATTTCATTTTTAACGCTTTGAATTGGAAATTATACAATTTAACCCTTTCTAATTAAATTATCTCATTTTCAAAAATTTACTCTCTTAAAATGAACCAGTGAAATCTCAGTTGTAAAAGTTTACAGTTGTAAAATAGGGTCATCCACAAAAATTTTGTTTGCCTTATAGTTTAGTTTTTTTATAAACGTTGACTCTCTAAGAATGAAAATGTGAAATTAAAACTTAATTTAGTTTATTCAAAAATTTATAATAATTTATTAAAAAGTGATAAAATATCCACCGTAAATGTCAATTTATAAAAGAAAACCTGTGGCACCCTCACGGCTCGAAACACGTGGTGTGACGTCACGCGCCGTCAAAACCGAAGAAAATACATGGTCAGTTTGATAAAAACAATCGAAATAATTAATTATCAACGTTTTTTGGCAAAAAGGGTTTATTTTTATGAAGTATCAATATGCCTGGATACGTTAAAGCCAGTTCGGATAATTTGCCAAAAGTGAGTACACTTATGATAAGTGACTTCTGTGCGAAGTGCAATGTTGAAAGCGAAAAAGTATTCAAACCGTTTTGAATATTCTAATCCGTGTATTGTATTGAATTTAAAGTTAGTTATTTGGTCTAGATTATAATATCGTATTTATTTTAGTTTAAATAAAAGAAATAGAAAGGAAACGAAATAATCGACTATAGATGTTGACGATGTTGACATAAAGCGAGCTTTAACCTCAAAATTCCATACTTTGATTTTGCACTTGATGAAATATAAGAATTAAATATATATTCGCTCTTTAGCGGACACTCTTTTTTAAAAATAGCAGCATGATTCAAAAGTTAAAAAATATATAATTTTATAATACTTGTTGCGCACATAAACAATTTGATTTTAAGGTTAAAGTGAACATACGTCCCGGCATCCCATATATATAACACTGTTGAATATCAGTAAAGTACGGGTTTTATGTTATCAAAAAAGCATATTTGATAGTTTTCTATTTTAAATAAAAATATTTGCTTACGGTGAAATGATCTTCGCAACAATATACTGTAGACGTTAAAGATGTGGTAGGGCACATGTCACGACGAACAATTTTGTACCATTTTTTTCTTTCCTCACCTTTGAGTATAGATATGAATAATTTTCCTGAATTTTTGACAAACGTGTTCTTGCATTGAGGCACAAAACACCAATGGTAGCGCTGATTTTTTTGCATTTTTATGAAAAAAGCGTGAATCGCCCGGCTTATTTACAAGCGTTTGGCGGCTAGCTACGTCACATCAAGATGGCGGAATGGGCGCGACAGAAATGGGAATTTTAAATGTGTACAAATTTTTCTTTTTCAAATATAAATTCGAAAAAAAGTTTTTTTTTACACTATGCTGGTATTATTAGTGATTTTAGAGCATATACTTTAATATGCAAAAATTTAAAAAAAATAGTGGATGACTCTATTATCTTTTAAAAACCGCACTTTACTCTCACAACAATAAATGAAGGCCGGGCTGCAATATAATGGGATATAATATGTTGCGCCTAATTGTGGGAAGACCCGTCGTTATGTTAACGTGTCGTGTCACTTAAACTCAAACCCAATTGATTGATTTACTAGAAAGCTCTAAATTAATTGAAAAATGGACGCAATATCTCTAGTATCGCTGTATACTTAAAAGAGGAACACTCATATATATGTTCAATTCAAATGTCTAACTCTGGTTCATTTCTCATTATTCTATTTTATGATTTTTTAATTCAGAAATAAGAAGCACAATTAGTAATTAAACTAAAGTAAACATTCGGATTTTATACGTGTTCCTGCTTTTACATATATAGCGATAATTATGATTAACAAAAAACATATGATCGAGCTTATACAATATTTTCATAAAGAAACTCAATTTTGAGGTTAAGTGTAAAATGAAAAAGATTTACTTCACTTGAACAAATTCTATAATTGATTTAAAAAATATATATTCAATTTAAACAAGAACGTTGCTCAATTTAAACAAGAGATTTACTTAAACTAACCAAAAATTTGTGTAAACCAAATGAATAAGGACAAACAAAACATTTCATTGAATCAAACAAACATTTGTTTGATTCAAACAAAAATTTTTCTCAGTATAATAAATACGCGAAATGGCTTGCGGAGTGTTCCACTGTAAAGTTCTGGAGCATCGGCCCTTGATGCTACAGAATAAATCCGCAAACCACATGCATGGCATGGTGGGCGACGGGTGACAACCTGTGATGCAGTCGCTTGCTAATTTCTTTGCCTGGACATCTTTGTTCGACTCTACTCCGCACATGCGGAGTTTCTATTTTGTAGCAAGAAGCGCGCTCGACCACTTATGCCAGGCAAAATATCCGCAAAGTGCTTTGCCTATATTATTTCCTTGCACTCGTATTTCGTGACTTTTTCGACTTTTCTTTAAAATTTTAGGCGTCGCAAAGTACTTTTCATATATTTTTCAATCGTATTCCGTCAGTTTGCTCTATATTCGCAATTTTAAATGTTAATTTTTATTATAAATAATTAAAAATTATTCGCAGGTTATTCCGATGTAGGGCATTATACTAAAAAGTTGATGTATATATATTTTTTGCTACATTTTTGTGATTTAATAAATAAATAAAAAAGAGAAGAAAGCTAGTTGTGTAAAATAATTGACGACTTCACGAATGGGAGGCCGATTTGGTTGCGTAGTTGGCCTCAAGAAAGTTAGAATATAGTAAATTTATAGACACCATATCACATGATACGAAGCGAGCGCTTTCGAGTTGGGACAACGAAAGGCAAAGGCGAAGAGTAGCGTAAGCAGGACTAAGAAGAAACAATTAACAGGCAATCGAGAAACTGCTGCATCACCCTAAACTTATCTTACTTTCTTAAACCTCTTTTATTTTACGAAGTAGATGGAATAATTTGAGAAAAACGGCATTATGTACAGAAAAATTGTGCAGGTATTAAAAATATGAACTTTTGTTTTTCATGCTACGCAAAATCACAATGTGTGACGGAAAAAAATTGACAATTAAATAGCTACAAAAAATTACAACTATAGTTTCACGCATCTTTCTGTGTCGTAGATTTAAATAATTGTTTTTCCATTGTGCAGATAAAAAAAACTATACTGATTTTATAAAAAATATACTTATACGTGAAAATATTCCTTTTTTCAAGATCTATACTTTACACTAGTAATATGTTTTCCAAAAACTCAATATTTTTTTTAGACAAAAAAAATTTGTATTGAAAAGCACGAACACAAAATAACTTTTTTTTGTTCCATTCGACCAAATTGATGTAGGAAAGGAGAGCGATATCTGATTTGGACCAACAAAATAATTTTCATTGACATCCCTCCTTTGCTCTGAAATTAGGTATATTTTACTGAAAAACTGTTATTACTAATTTTCATCAAATCAAGTTATCATTATCACACTCGCTTAATCAATATGGATCAAATTAAAAAGAATGAAACCTTTATCATGCTGTTGCGTATTATAAGCATAAGTAAATATACCCTGCTGTGAATATATCCCGCAGTTCGAGAGTTCGTAGCGTCGCGAAAAAAAAAACATAAAAATGTTTGCATCTCGGTGAAACTTATCAAAATAAGTGATCCGGAAACAGAACCGATTGGGATTGATTACATATGTGAAAAATACGCAAGACTACTTGAATCATTGTGTGTGCTTACGATTGCGTGATTAGGTTTTTGATTTTAAAAAAAGACATAATTTTTTTTGAATCAAATAAACAAAGGTTCTAGCCCAATTTACATTTCAAATGGCTTGCCGTGGCATTTTGTAGTCTTCTGATATTTATTATTTTAATAAACTACTAAATAATTCACGCAAGATGACGCAATTCCATGTTAATCCATTTACAATGTACATTGTGATGGGTCGTTCATGGTTAGATGAACTACAAGTTTTGGTTAAATCAACCAAACTCTTTCCTTAGACCATTAAACACACTTATTTGAATTAACTAAAATATTCTCTTGGATCGAGCAAACTATTTGCTTGGATTAACCAAAAGTTTTACTTTGACCAACCAAAATAATTGTTTGTATTAACCAAAACATATGGTATGATCAACCAAATTTTACTAGCAACAAAATTTTATTGGGTCAACCAAATATTTTGTTGTCCATATAATAACCATGTTCTAGGGTTGATTCAACTAAAATTTTCTTCATTCAACAAAATCTTTTTCTGGGTGAATTTGAACAATATTTCGACTGCACTCTAGCGTAACCTTGAAACGATGAGAGGTAGTAAAAAAACAATCGTTCGGTCTCTACCTCTCATCGCATATATTGTGCCAATTTACGCAGCGTAAGCCTGCGTCTAGCGTCCGGTGTAAAGAATAAAGACACTCAATGCGTTTGACTGTGTAACCCACACTGAAAAAAAAATGGTTTAGCTGTCCCAGCCAGAAGTTTAGCTGCATTTCGTCTTCTAAGAAATTATCTAGCTAATTTATCTAGACAATTTCTAGGTCGAAAAATTTAGCTGAAACAGCTAGATATTTAGGTAACAGAGCTATATCTTTTCTTAGAAGACGAAATCCAGCTAAACGTCTAGCTGGGACAGCTAAACCATTTTTTTAGTGCAGCAAATTTAACGCTCTGACTATCCGGTGGCGTTTGCGACGATTCTGTGACCAGTCATTAAAATGCCGTACTACGAAATAAGAATACGGCAAAAAATCCCGTATCTGTATACACTACGAAAAAAATATCTCCAAAGCCTCAGTGATAATTTAACTATTAAAAAATGTATATAAAAAACACTTGAAAAAAAACGTAGACAATCGGGAAAAAAATCGGAAAGCCCATGGGGTGTGAGTCACCCCGTGTGACCGTTAAGAGGTAATAATAAATAATACATTTATTTGAATAACGCAATAAGCCATAATTAGGTATCATAAGTTGTGAGACACCCTTAATAAGTAGAGATACAGAGTCTAGAGTGTAACTAGATTTTAAAGTTTAAATGTCCATTCGATATTCTGTACACAGGCTTCGGTTTTCAGTGAAAAAAAACACTTGGTCCATAGCAATAAATAACTGTACAAGTCTAATCTAAAGTAAACTAGTTTCTGTATTAGTTCGTCCATTTTTCAGCATTTATTGTTTGTCGTGTATCATTATAATTATCGTGTGGGTTCGGAATGGACATGAAAATACGTGAAGAATCACTGGAACACCCGGTATATAAATACAGTCAGTCAGCATTGTACACCTACTCAGGCAGGGAGGCAGGCATATAAGCTGGCTGGCTGGCCTCTACCTACCTGCTCGCTAACGAGCCTACCTGCTGCACTTCTTACATTCGGGTAGGTTACCTGAACTCCTCGTGCCCCTCTTCACTGCCACGGTCCCTCGTTCGCATACCCATCCCTACGGCTAAGGCCAATGCGTAGGATTGCTCCCCATGGCCCATGCCCCCATGGAGGTGTTGCACCTTCCTTCCTTTATAACTGGTTAAGCAAATTTCCTCGTAAAACGCTTTCCCGAGAAACTGCGCGAAAGAAGCCAGATCGAGCTTGAGGAGAAAACGTGAGATAGGTCCAGCCAGAGGCTGAGTATAATTCAGCAAAGGTAATCGTTTTTCAAAGGACTCGAGGATATTGTACCTGATTCTATAGTTTACCTCCTGCGTTTTCAAGTCTCTTATTATACTTTCAGAATCTTTTTTACTTAATTTTTTTTTTTTTCCTCATTAGTCAGAAATTTAAACTCACTCACCACTAATACTTCTGTACCCACTAAGAGGTCCTTGAAATACTTCTCACTGTGGATGGTTGTTTAAAAATGTCTATTTTTAAGAGGAAATCATCTAGAAGTTTCCTCGGAATTTGCATTTGTTAATAAAATATCCAGGCCGACCAGTGTCATCATTTTCACTAAAACTGATGCAAAACCTATACCTGTCATCAATAATATTGTTTATTGTTCATTATCTCCCTTGCTTCATTTTTACATTCTCATCCTATAATGAGAAGGTATTAGATTTGTGTAAAATTTGACCCCCCCCCCCGTTTTTGTCAAATGTCCACGTTTTGAGACCCCCTGAACCCAAAAAACAGGTCTGTACCAAATGGCTGTCTGTCTGTTAGTCTGTAGGTTTTTAGTTTGTTAGAACGATAACTTTCAAAAGAATTAACTTATTGGATTGGGCTTTGGTATATTCTTTAAGTGTCCTAAAATGAAGGTCATCTTCGTTAGCCAGCCATTTTGGATAACAATTTAAAAAGTGAGCACATTTTGAACATTTTTGAGAACACTTTTTTTAATATTCAAAAATTCTATGGACGGATATTAATAGTACTCAAAAGGGCGAACAAAATAATCTTATGACTTTTTTTGATAAAACAGAAATGACTGGAGTTATAGCATTTACAAAATTCCAAAAAACAAATGAAAATAACATTTTAAGCGAAACAACGCACGATATGAAAAAAAGTCAAGAAAAGAAAAATGTTCCTTTTTGAACACCCTACAATATTGTCATAAGACCTCTTAATTTTCTTGAAAAATCGAAAATTCACATTTTTATCGCACAAAAAAATAATAAAAAATTCCATTTTGCGGTCAAAACTATACAAGATACGAAAAAATATGAATAGACACGAATTGTGCACTCAAAAATGATCTACAAATGTGTTATTAATCACTTTTTGATGGGACGCGTAGTTTTTGTTTCATTTGTAAAAAACCGATTTAAGAATAAAATAAGTTAAATTTTTGGACAAACGACACAAACCATGAAAAAAATTAATAGACAAAAGTTGTTCACTCAGAAAAGAGCTACAAATTTTGTATTAATCATTCTTTGATAGAATGCGTAATTTTTGTTTCAATCGTGAAAAATAACATTAACAATAAAAAAAATCTGCCCGCTTCGCGGGAACATTCTCATCGCTCGCAAATTTTAGCGCGCCTACGGCGCGCAACTGTTGGATCTCGCGCTTCGCGCTCGATTATGTATTCACCTCGCACTACGCGCTCGGGCGTATCTACAACGCGCTTTACGCTCGGTTCCTCTAGATTTTTCAACATCGTGTTCGACTTCGATGAAAAGAAAAAGTTTGTTTGCAAATATTATAAAATTATCAAAACCTCTACATATTAAGTGATTGTTGAATTTGTTTTTATTTTAGACTGAAAAGGAACTTTATTTACTCAAGGTTCTATCGACCTTAAGGAACACATTCTCATCCAGACACTCGCGCTCGATATTTGTTTGGAAATCATTTGAACCTTGCGTTCCACGCTCGGTTCTGTGCACCGTATGATAGAAACAAAAAAGTTTGAACGCACTTACGGCGTGCGATTTGGTAAATACACTGAGCGCGCACTTTGTGCTTCGTGTTATATGTTCTTCATATACAAATTGCTAAATTTGTATTTGATTTGAAATGAAAAATAATGATATAATTTAGGCGACAAATTTTATTAGTTGAAATTTTATTTTAGCTTGTGCCGTTTTTCAAAAAAGTTAATTTTTTCATTTTCAATATATTCTTACAACAAAAATTGATTATAAGTTTTGTAAATCTTTTTTGAATGCACAATTTTTGTTCATTCATCACTTTCCGTACCTTGCATTGTTTTTTCAAAAATTTGATTTTTTTTACTGTCAATGTTATTTTCATGAATAAAACAAAAACTACGCATCCTATCGAAACATGATTCGCAACAAATTTGTACCTCTTCCTTGGATGAACAAATTTTGTTCCTGTCATTTTTTTCGTAGCTCGTGTTATTCGTCTAAAAATTTGATTTTTCTATTTTCAATGCTGTTTTCAAAAAGTAATCAAAAAGTAAATCATAAGAAATTTTTAGATCTTTTTTAGGTGCACAGTTTTGGTGGAATGATTTTTTCTCGTATCTTGCATAGTTTCACAGCAAAATGGAATTTTTGATTTTTCATTATTTTTTTGTGCGATCAAAATTTGAATTTTTTATTTTTCAACAAATTCAAAAAGTTGTTATGAAAATATTATAGGGTGTTCAAGAAGCAACGTTTTTCTCCTCTTGACTTTTTTTCATATCGTGCGTTTTTCGGCTTAAAATGTTCATTTTCGTTTGTTTTTTGGAATTTTGAGAATGCTATAACTCCAGTAATTTTTTTTTTATCATGAAAAGTCATTAGAATATTTTGTTCGTCATTTTGCGTACTACTAATAACCGTACATAGAATTTTCAAATCTTCAAAAAAAGTGGTCTCAAACATTTTCAAAATGTGCTCACTTTTTGAATTTTCATCCAAAATAGCTGGTTAACGAACTCGTTCTTTCTTTTTAGGCCATAAAAAAGTGTGCCAAATCTCAATCAAATCTGATCATTTTTTCGAATGTTACCGTGGCTACAGACAGACAGACACCTTGGTAAAAATCGTTTTTTCTAGCTCAGGGGGTCTCAAAACGTGGAGATTTGATGAAAACCGACTATGTCAAATTTTACATAAAACCAATACCTTCTCATTAGAATGAGAATGTAAAAATGTTGGAAAAACGACGTAAGGTACGAAAAAAGATGATTAGACAAAAGTTGTTAAACCAAAAAAGATCTACAAATTTGTTATAAACTTTTTTTATAAAAATTCATTTAAAATAAAAAAATTAACTTTTTGGAAAAACGATACACGCTACAATAACATTTTGTCTAACAAAATTTTTCGCATAAATTACATTTACAAATTTTCTTAGAACCGCTTTACGCTAGGATGCATATTTTTGGCTCAAATCGTAAAAAATAACATTGAACATAAACAAATTAAATTTATGGGAAAAAGACACAAGTTGCAATAAAATGCATAATAACAAAATTGTTTTTTTATGGGATGCGCACTTTTTTTCAATTATAAAAAGAAGACAAGGAAAATACGTCTGTTTTTAATATCAATGCATATTATGAATTGTAATAATATACATTTATTGAAATGATATACAATTTTCACGTTAGCTGAGAATAAAATTAAATGCAAAATCAGGAACAAATATTAAAGTAATCATGATAAATACAATTTGTACTTTATTTTGCAATATCTAAATAAGCAATCATAGGCCAACGTACAGAAATACATTTGTTATAATACACTGTTAAAAAAGCGGAGTTAAAATCAACTCCGAAGCATACCCTATAAAAGTCCCACTGTTTTGAGTAAACGGCAAGCGGAGTAGAAGAAGGCGAGTTAAAATGTAACTCTTGGAAAATAACTCTCTAACTGTACTGTCCCGAGTTATTTCAATCAACTCCGTCCTGACCCTATAGTTGTCCCACGACACCATCAGAAGTTGATTTTAAGGAGTAAATATCGCTAAAAAGGAACGCTGAAGGGAGTATTTCACTATTTAGAAATAGACTCCAGTACTCTGAATAGTGAATATATTTGATGTTTTAAAACTCCAATATTCTAGATGGTCGCGTCGGTGCGATTTGTTATTTAATATTTAGAAAAAAGATTTAAAAAAACGATAAAAAGAGTGATCTATGGCAACCAGACAAAGCGGGTGAAAATTGTATATATGAATCAGAATTGGTATACGAAGAATTCATAGACGCCGGTAAGTATAATTGTATATAATAATAATTATGAACATATCCATGATGCTTTTGAATCTTTTTGTACGATTTAAAAAACTCGTGTGGATTATTCCTGTTAAAATTGGTAAATAAGACAAATAAGTCCATTTAGAATCCTTTTATTATTAAAAATGAATACTAAAGCCACTTACTCAGAAATGTCAAGGAATATTTTTTGAATGCTCCGAAAGCGTATTAAGAACAATTTTCCAAGCATTTCTTTATCAATTTTCAAAGGAATAATCCAAAAGAGTTTTTTAAATCGTACAAAAAGATTAAAGGCATCATGGATATGTTAATAATTAATAAAATGTATACAATGATACTTACCGGCGACTATGAATTCTTTGTATCCCAATTCTGATTCATATATGAGCACGTCAGAACAAAAGAAAGACTCCGCAGAGCCGTGAGGAAAAACGAGACAAGTACCGTTGGAAAGAGAAACTCTTATGCAGAATGCCTGAAGAGTAAGACAGCGCAACGATAATTGTCTCGTTTTTCCTCTGGACTCTGCGGAGTCTTCTTTTTGCTCTGAGGTGCTCATATACAATTTTTACTCACTTCGTCTGGTTGCCATAGCTCACTCTTTTTATCGCCAACATATTTCACTTTTCTAAAAATTAAATAACAAATCGCACCGACGCGACATGCGACCATCTAGAATTCTGGATTCTAGAATTTTCATGTTTCGAGTTCGCAGTTTCGCACGCGTTGACTTGCGGCCATGATGTGGCGAACAACTGCGAAGAGAGTGTTTTGCAAGTTTTCTGCGAACGCAGCTCCGAACATAAACTCCATAAGAAGTCCCGCCACGACTCTTTAACTCCGGATTGAGCACGGGTTAAGATTTTGTTTCTGTGCGGTGCAAATTAATGATATTCACTCTGAATGCACTTCAGAACCTTTTGCTCACTGTATTTTACTCTAGGGTAAAATATGCGGAGTTGAATGTATTCGATACTGAGTAGATTTTATACTTTGAAAAATTGTACTCTTAACTCTGCTAGCCATTTACTCCTCAAATTTTTAACAGTGTAATGTTGAATATATAATGTAGAAAATTTCGCATTTTGGACAAAATCGAGTGCAAAGCACGAGGTACGTGATGAGAATGTATTCGTTAAAGCCGAAGGAGCTTTAACAAAAGAGAATTCACAATGACTACATTACAGTTGTCGATAATTTGACCTTTAATTTTAAAATTTCTGTGCACAAATGTGGGGGAAATGCAAATACCGAGCGTGCAGTACGAGGTAAATACATTATGGAGCGCGAAGCGCGAGATTCAACAGCCGCGCTGTTAATCTTTGGCACAAAAAAACTATTTACTGTCGTGATATTTTCTCGTACGCTAAGCCATTATTTATACACAGCCTTGTAAATAATATATGTTTTATTAATCTACGCTCCCCTAGCCACAATGTTAAAGTTGTTCACGATAAACTTGTTTTATAACATTCCTTTTACCGTACATAATATAATTAGATGCGAAATCGTTTTCAATGCCCGCTCTTTACTGTTTATAAAAATGTTTGGATAAACTTCCGAAATGGGCATACCTCCGATTAATTTGAAACTCCGTATATCCATTTGTATACCTAAAAAAACTATACAATTTTCGTGTTTTATCCGTTTATTTCAGTCAATAATTAAAATTTACAAAGAATCTTTCAATCATAGCTGTAGTTCTTTTGGGTATACTTCCGAAAAGGTCACCCAAGAATATTGACGTGATACCTGGCCTAGGGATTCATTTTAGACCCTAGTTGAACTCACGAAAAGGATTTTTAGCGCAGATCAACATAAATTAAGTTATCAATAATTTTGACTTTTTTTTTTTAATTGTTTTTTTTTTAATCTCGAAAAATATTTATCGAAGCACATATTTGTTATGTTTATAATTTTTTCTGAAATCAATATTTTCCGAGAAAAATGACAAAAATGAATGTTCAGATTTTTTGTTTGAAAAAGCGGGGGTTGGAAAGGGTGTCGGCGGGAATGGTGGGAGTGGATGTGGGCCATTCATAATGCCCAAGATTAGGACGCGTGGTTTTTTTTCGCCGTTTGAAAAGGGGGTCGGCGTGAGTGGATGTGAAGTACACCCGCTCCACCCACTCACGCCTAACCCCTTCTTTAACGACAAAAAAATCTGAAAATTCAGTTTTGTCATTTTTTTTGAAAAATATTAATTTTAGAAAAAAAAGTATGAATATAAAAAATATGTGTTTCGACGAGATCTACAATTTTGGCGAATAACATTTTTTTCTAAAATCAATATTTTTCGAGATTTGGACAAAAAAATAATTTTAAAAAGTCAAAATTATTAATAACTTAATTTATATTGGTCGGCGCCAAAAATTATTTTCTCGTGTTCAACTAGGGTCTAAAAGGAACCCCTAGGCCAAGTATCAAGTCAATATTTTTGGGTGATTCAATCCAATTCATTTAGATTATTACAATTTCACA
>CAKNYM010046271.1:55114-82200 GCA_932195095.1 Andricus curvator
TGTGAAATTGTAATAATCTAAATGAATTGGATTGAATCACCCAAAAAAAAAAAAAAAAATGATATATCATCGAGCGCAAGAACACGATTGGAAAGAGACAGCCGAGACAGTAGTAGAGGCAGTTGATTCAAGCAGAAAAAGAAAAGAGATAAGCACATATGGCACATACGTGTGTACTGTGTAGTCGTGTGTTTGGGAGAAAGAGGAATAGCAGAGTGAGTTAAGAAATGAGAGGGAAGAGGTGATGGCGCGGATAGAATATGAGAAAAGGCATGGCATGACCAGCATGGCAGCAAGACGAGCGACCGACCGTCTGTACGTCGGTTGAGCGCTGGGTTAGCAATCTGTGTAGTGTTTTACGACAACTATAAATATGGCCATAAAGCTCTTTGTTTAGAACAGCGAGTTCGGCATTCGAAACTTTCTGCCCTCTACAATCTCTACACGAAACAAAAAGTTAGAAGGAGCGGTCCAATATAGAAAATCATCAATTTCAGGAACCTGTGTGTCAGAATCACGCAAAAATGGGTTTGTCTGCAACAATGTTGTAAGAATATTCTATCTCTTCTTCTGTTTCCAAGTCAATATAAATAAACAAGTATCGATACTGCAGAAACTATTCAACCCGAGTTCTTGACTTATGTTTTACCTCGTGTTTTAGATTTAGATGGTTCTCTTTTTTCTTTTGAATCAGCGAGAACTGGGTCTTTCACTCAAATCAGTAAGAATTTTCACAGATTAACGGTGAAATATCACTAAATGACAGTGACATTATCATTGAAATTAATTAGTGTGAATTTTGGGTTTTAATGATTCACATAGTGCAAATCGAGGTGCAAATTTCACTGCAGTCACTGATAGTTTACTGTTAATCAGTGAAAACCAGCACTGATTTTATTCAGTTTAAAAAGCATACACTGGAAAAAATTTGGAAATAAAGAAAATTGATTTGATTACAAGAAAAGTGATTGTACTGAAATACCTCCAAGCGTGTATTTTCTCAATCCAAAACAATGGTTTTATCTAAACCAAAAACATAAAATTATTTCAGCAAATTAATAATTATTTCTATCAGTGAAATATTAATTATGCGAAAGAACGTTGTTGTTGGTTGAAAGAAATAAGAGATTGATGTTTAAAAACTAGGTAGATAATATAATCAAATGTGATTTTAAAATCAAGGAAATATTTCCTTCAAACAAATTAATGTCCATCGACTGAAGTAAAAGATATTTTTAATTGAAAGATGTTGATCCCTTGCTTCAAAGCACCGTACTCTAAATTTGACTAAATATTTCTTGGTAAAAATAAATGGGTTTTCAGTAGAAAGCCAAATGCTTGACTCATAGAAACTAAGTATTTATTTAAAGAACAATGCAATTTATAGAAATAAGGGTAGCTTGAAATCAAATAAATATTTCTTTGCAAATATGTCATTTTTGTTCAAAAAAGTAAGGTTTTCGAAAGATGTAACTTGGAAACGGTTCGTTCTACGAAAAATTTGTTTGACGGAAAAAAGTTTTATTTCGCTCAGAGGTGCTAAAAAAGAATACATAATTTGTTTAAATAACGTCATTTTTTAAACAAAAACTGACCAGGTTTTCGAAAAAATTACCAAGATATTCGTTATTAAGGAAATTTTTTTTAACTTGAAAAAAATTTATGTCGGGGACCTCTCACTGCATATACAGAAGTGCAGTACCATCCATCAGTATGAGGATTGACGACGGCTGTTTTTTGACATTTGCTAAAATGCTCATAATTTAAAAAAACACACACGCACAAAGTATAACCTTTTTTGTTCAAATTACCAGAAAAAATGTCAAAATTCTACGAAATATCAGCCCTAAGCGAAGTCATTCAGCAAATTTGGTAAAGAGTTATTTAAAAAACTGGATATTTCAGTGTGTTCGTAAATTATTATCACCCGAAATATTTTCCGTGGAATTTCTTCAAACTGTGACGAAAATTATGATAACGATTTTAAAAATCAATAGCCCGTGTAGAAATTTTGCTATGGCCCAGACCAGGCTAAACCTGGCCGAGATCTGGAAAACGGGCCTGGGTTCGATCGCTGATGAAACACACGGCCCGATCGGAGCCAGATCTGGCCACCCGATCTTAGTCTTTTTGACTTCGTTATTTACAATGTCCGCCCCAGTACTTGGCGGGAATTTCTTGAGAATAATTCTAATTTTGAGTGGAAACGGGTAATTCGGAAAAAGAATTAAAATTTTTGACTAGAACAAGGAATTTTTCAAAAGAATATTAATTCTGAGCTAAAACTAGAAATTTTCAAAAAGAATTAACATTCTGCACGGAAAAAATTTATCCGTAAAAAAGTCACGAACTAGTAGCTAGGTCTCGGATATGAGAAAAATTCATCGGATATTTATGTATTTTCGTAAATAACCTGCGAACTTTGAGAAAGATTGACGAACTCGATGTGAAAATTCTAAAACGGTTCATCACTTTTTTTTTACGTGAATAATTACAAAAATATTACGAGTGATTGGGAAAAGATTCTCAGAGCACTCACGAGCTTGCCCGACAAATCTGGGAACTCGAAACTAAGTTCGACTGTACGTGGCCCACACACACACTCTCCCAAACGCGCGGTGCGTGTGTGCGCTCGTATGTGTGCCTCGAGCTCGTCGGATGAGTGGCTAGAAATTTTATAATACCTATTTTGTTTGGCCTTGATGGCTGCGCGTGTTTACGCACTTCTGGTTTATGTTTAGAAACTTTTGAGTCAGCAGTCTTTGAGGGTTCGAATCTTCTGAGTTGCGAATTTATAAATTAATATAAAATTAAATCGCACAAATAAAATATTTTCTCTTTATATTTCAGTCTGAAATTTTCAGGAACTATTCGTAGGAAATTCGAACTGTTCGTAAGAAACTTCAAAATTTATCCATATATTTCTCATAGAAATAAGGATGTAATGTTTCATTTTTTTTATCTCGTATGCGAGACGTAGCTACAAGTTCGTGAATTCTTCACGGATAAATTTTTTCCGTGTGAATTGGAAGAGGGAATTTTTTTAAATAATTCTAATTTTGATTGGAAACGGGTAATTCGCGAAAAGAATTAAAATTTTGGACTAGAACGGGGAATTTTTAAAAAGAATTCTTATTCAAGATCTCAGTTGGAACAGGAAATATTCCAATTTTAATCAATTGTGAGCTGGAATTGTAAATTTTCGAAAAAACTTCAAAGTCTGCATTGGAACCACTTTTCAAAAGAAACTTAATTCTCAGTGAAACGGGTAATTTTCGAAAACAATTAAAATTCTGGATTGGAACAGGGAATTTTGTAGTATTAACAGCATCTGACCTAGAAAAGGAAATTTCGAAAAGAATTTAAATTCTGGATTGGAGCCGGGAATTTCGCAAAATAAATTTAATTCTGAGTTGAATCGGGGTATTTTCGAAAAGTATTGAAATTTCAAGTTTTTAGGAAATTCCAATTAAAACGCTTTAAAATATGTAACCATTGAAATCTTTTTAAAACTATAAGCTTAAAATTTTGAATCTTGAATTGAAAAAAATGTTTCTGCGCTTCAAATTTTCGAAATCATCAAAATAACTATTTCATTAATATAAAATATCTGAATTATTGCTATCAAACTGAAACTACAAGATAAGAATGACTTAACTATGACCATTTTTCTTTAAAAATAATAACTTTAACTCTAAATTTAGCTCTAAGATCGTCGGTAAAATTAAAATAAGAATGACAAAATTTTGAGGTTATTTCGAAGAAAACTGAATTTCTGATACTTACAATCCTGAATATTTATAAGTTCATTTTTAGAGTTATAGATGCTATCCTTTATCTTTTAATTTTATCAAAAACTAAACACGTTACTTTGATCTTCTAAAATTCCTGGAACTTGCATTTCGGGTTGCGTTTCACTTTGTTCTTCATCATCTGCATCAATATCTACATAATTTTCAATATGTAATGAATAACTTGGGTTACAATTTATATCCATTTTTTAATTTGTGTAACTTTAATGCAAACTCAAAATATCTTAAAAATATACAATTGATAATAAGTTTTTAAGTCGATTTCAATTTTGAGGTTAGGTTTCGATTCAATCAATACGATTTAACGATTTACTTACCCTCGTTCACGTAACGAAAATGGTCTAAAGCAGCTAACGCGCGATGCTTTCGAACTCGTGGTGTACTAGGCTTTGGCATATTGTTTATTGCATTATACACTTAAACTCAGATAATAAACATGAATTTTATCAAGAATAACACACTTCATTTGGCAGCAAGGCAAATTCCCTAAATTGGAACTAGGTGGCGTTGCATTACTTGAACCGGTCTGGCTCGGGTCTGGGCCATGGAATTATCTCGATCTGGCCCCGAATATACTAAACCGATCAGGGCCAGATCGGTAATCGGGAAAATATATGGCGATTTCTGCACGATAGATAGTATACTTTATGATAATCTAACGATATTTATAATATTATTAATTAAACAGATTTTAGACACGTATTAGCTTTAGCGAATGTCAAAAAACATCCATCCTCATATTACTGGACGATACTGTATTAGTGGTAACTCCATTATACCGTGTTTAAGTTGTTATGGATGAAATAGCAACTATACTTATTAGGCAGAGAGGCCTTACTATATTTTTAATAAATCGGAACTAAAGTGTTGATACATGATATACAAAACGAACAGCTAATTTTTATAATGACAGATTTGTGATAAATATCCTCTTATCTTAAAGAAATTCGACCAGCTATGATAGTTTTTGTTGGAAGTGATTTTCTTATCTTTTACTTTTAGCGTTTCATTCCTTTTTGTATGTAATTGTCTCAAATACTAAAAGAATTGTTTTTCGCGTAGGGTATTAAAGCTTTTAGGCTCGGCACTGAAAACCACGATTCACGATCGACCTTCAACAGCACACGATTATACCTCTTGTTAAAAAGAGCGACGGACTCGGACTTCTGCAGCTTATCGTTGGAAGCTGGAAGAATCCGATTATACGATTAGTAAAATTATCCGATTCCAGTGACGAATGTCACAAATAGCACATGATGATTATAGCCGCACCCTTTTTTATATGTATATGTATATGGATGCATCTTTTCGTTGTAAGTGATAAATATTGCAACACTGCACTAACAAAAATTTGGAACCAAGTAAATGCATTTACATATTTGAATCCTATTGCCAATAGAAGAAATTTCAAAATTCAGACCAAAATCAGAATTTTGAGTTATCTTGAAAACGATGAAAGATATGCGAAACTGACAAAAATATGAAAATTTTCAGGGAATTATAAAGAGGGATGGTCCTTGGCCACCCCGACCTAAACCAGTAAATAAATTTCAAAAATAAAAACTAAGTAAATAAAAATTTGGATTATCTCGAAAATAGTCAAAGATATGGGGGAAAAAATACGTTAAGGATTTCGCTAAGCGTGGTTGTTTTCGACCAACTCGAGCGAACCCAATAGAAAGATTTAAAAATTTCAAAAATAAATCTAAATTTTGAATTATCTTGAAATAAATAAAATTTTTGAATTTTCTCGTAAACGGCGCGATACGCGAAAGCTGATAAAATTTATAGGGTTTTATACATGGCGTGGTCCTCGGTCATCACAAAATAACCCAGTAAAAATAGTTTCAAATTTCAAAAGGAAGAAATCAAAATCATAAGTTACACTTTTATGAAAAATGAGTTTTTGGTATCGTCGGATTCGTAAGAGAAAGCTGCGTCTAACAGTGTTAATAAAAATGATTAATTATTAATATTGATTGCTAAAAACCATTGTTTATAAATGAGGAAAGTTGAAAAATACGGCATAAAAAGATACAACATTTTTTGTAAATAATTTTTTTTTTCAAACAATTTTTTGTTTCAAAATTTTTTTTTCAAACCTTTTTTCACAACATTTTTTTTCAACGTTTTTTTTCACAAAGATTTTTTTTCACAAAATTTTTATTTCAATTTTTTTTTTTTCACAACATTTTTTCTTCAACAAATTTTTTTTCAAACATTTTTGTCAAACATTTTTTAAACAAAATTTTTTTTCTCCGAATTTTTTTTTAACCAAATTTCTTTACTCCACTCTATGCAATATAAAATTAGTATTTTTCGTTACCTTCTCCTAACACAATTTTTTTGGGCGGGCGTTGCAAAAAATAGCGTGTGATACACGTGCGCAAAATAGGTGATTGCTATTTCTTGCTATGTAAACTTATTTTGATTTCGAGTCAAGAAAAAAAGATTTTTACCAAAATGATTTACGTTTTTTCTGAGTATGCCAGATTCATTTTGTCCTGAAGATTATTTATACGTTCATATGAAAAGGTTCCTTATGGCCGAGTGCCGAATATTCGCCTTTTACCGAGTACTTAATCCCCAAATGTTCGCCGAGTAGCGAGCTTACCCGAGCAAGTGATGAATAGCACGAGTAGCGAACATTCGCCTAGAGGCCCTAGAGCAGGCCCACCCACACTACTAGGTACTCGGTGAACTTTTACTCGGCACTCACCGAGTAGCGAATGTGCGGATCGGACTTAACCTAGACTGGTGGTTAGTTCTGGGCTTCCAATGTCGAGACTTTCTATACGGGTATGCGCCAAAAAATGTCCCTACCGATCATACATAAGTGCCCTTTTCATGTGAACGTTCATACTTTACTTGACACTTGACATTCTATTAAATTCTAATGGGTTTTAGGTGAGCTGACTGCCTAAATCTGAATGACTGAAAAGTTGCTAAATTGAGGTCAAAAAAGTTTGCGATTCGAAAAAGTTGTCCAGTTTCCAGGAAAATCATAGGTACTCTCTAATTCTGAATTAGTAAAAATTTGACTAATTTAATTAGTACTTAAGTGTTCGACTCGCGAAATAGTAAGATTTTAGCGTTTCACCAATTTAATTGTAAAAGAATCACAGGTTAGGGGCCTTCCATAAACCACGTGGTTTCTTTAAGGGGGGGGGGGTCGACGAAAGGTCACGTTTGTCCACATGGGGGGAGCAGGGGTTCCGAGTCCGAGCCACGTGGTTTTGCACTTAAGTGTTTAAAAAATAAAACTCATAGCCAGAAAACAGAAAAGTGTTTACTGAAAACTGTAATAATCCAAACAATATTACAACACAAAATAAATAAATTTTACCCCAAATAGTTGATTTTTAAACCAGACAGATTAATTCTTTAAAAAAAAAATTCAACAATATACATGAATTGTCAATTAGGGGCTTTCCATAAACCACGTAGCACCCTATGGGGGAGGGGTTGACGAGAATGCCACGGTGGACTACATAAGGGGGAAGGTCAAAATGCAGCTAAAATTGGGCCTCGTGGTTTACGTAAGCCCCCTTATAAGTGAAGTTTCTTTTCTGTTTAAAATGTTGGACCTGAAGTCGAACGACGCAGTGTGTCAGGTGTGCTGTTGTGTGTTATCGAGTTTTGTGGTGTTTTCTGCGAGTTACTTACATTTGAACGGACATTTTCTAAAATATGTTTTAGTGTGCAAATAATTATAATTTTTCCATTTTGGAGCAGTACCTTGTAAATACGTTATGTTGCTGATGGTAACGTAGCCTATTTACAAGTTACACAAAGTAAAACTATGTTATTGTTTGAGTAAAGTTCAAAATGTGACACGATCGCGTTCTTATATTAAAGTTTTTTATGTTTCACTTTTCCTATTTCTATAACCTTCTTTAATCTTTAGCTTCTTTAACGCCACTCAAAAACTACGTTTAATACAGATTATGTAAAAATTGTAAATCTGTCCATATCATAATTGAGGGCTCATTTAAGGCTAATTTAATGTACTATTTCGAAATTTAATGCCCTGATTTTTTAAAAAGAAACCTGTGGATACGCTGTCCTAACGTTAAACTGACGCACAATTGGCCAACTTGGCAAGAACAGGGCAAGAATCTGTAATCACGTCAAATTATAGTTACAAATGATTTTTAAAAATGTAAAATATTTAATTTCATGTCTATGATATTGCTGATGACGAATCTGAAGTAAGATTTTCAAAATTCGAAATGGTCGATTCAATATGGGTGTTCAAATGATGAAAAGGTGCATAAATGTTAGTAAAAATAAGTAAAACAAATAATAGTTTGCGTACGGGGAATTTTTGGGTCGCTGATTACGAATCTTAAATCCGATTTTTAAAATTCAAAATAGCTGATCCAATATGACGAATTAAAAACCTGGAAAATGTATGAATTTTTGTAAAAATCTGTATCTCGGAATTCTTTGGGGCTCTGATTCAGAATCCTAGGTTTGATTTTCGTAACTCAAAATAGCTGATCCAATATGGCAGACGGAAAATTTAATAATGTTTCTGAAAATCCGTACCTCGGCATTATTTGAGGCTCTGATTCCGAATCTTAGGCCAGATTTTCATAATTAAAAATGGTCGATCCAAGGTGGTGGACAAAAAAAATTGGAAAAAATTACAAGTGTTTGTAAAAATTAGTACCTTGGAATTTTGGGACTCTCATTCCGAATATTAAGTTTTATTTTTAAAATACAAAATAGACGATCCATTATAGCAGGCGAAAAAATTGAAAAATGTATACATGTTTGTGAAAATGAGTAACCAGGGTTTTTTGGTCGCTTATTACGAATCTTTAGTCAGATTTTCAAAATTCAAAATGGCTGAAGACAAATTGCGGACTAAAAGTTTGAAAGGCTTGTACATAATTATAATAAAGGTTTTTCATTAAATTTTAATTTAAAATTAAATTAAAAATAATATTTGTAGTCAGCGTCCCAAAAAAAAAACCTGGTACTGATTTTCACAAACACTTATAAATTTTTTAATTTCTCCATTTGCCGTATTTTATCTGCAATTTCGCATTATGACAATATGGCCAAAATTTGGAATCAGAGCCTCAAATAATTCCGAGGTACGGATTTTTACAGACATTTATCAGTGTTCCATGTTTTTCGTCTGTCATATTGGATAAGGCATTTTTGATTATGAAAATCTGTCCTAAGATTCGGAATCAGAGCTCCAAACAATCCCAAGGTATTGATTGTCACTGACATTTATAAATTTTTCAAGTTTTTTGCCCACCATATTGAATCGTCCACTTTGAATGTTGAAAATATGACTAAAGCTTTGTAATTAGCGACCCAGAAAAATCCCGAGGTACTGATTTTTACAAATATGTATACATTTGCGAAGTTTTTGGTCCGCCGTATTTGAACAGCCATTTTAAATTTTGAAAATCGGATATAAGATTCGTCATCAGCGATCCGAAAATTCCCCGTACGCACACTTTTATTTGTTTCACTTATTTTTACTAACATTTATGCACCTTTTCATCATTTGAGTACCCATATTGAATCGGCCATTTCGAATTTTGAAAATCTTACTTCAGATTCGTCATCAGCAATATCATAGACATGAAATAAAATATTTTACATTTTTAAAAATTTGAGCACCAAGTTTCATCATTCGTAACTATAATTTGACGCGATTCAAGATTCTTACGCTGTTCTTGCCAAATTGCCAAATTGTGCGTCAGTTTAACGTTAGGCCAATGTATCCTCAGGTTTCTTTTTAAAAAATCAGGTCATTAAATTTCGTAATAGTACATTAAATTAGCATTAAATGAGCCCTTAATAATGAAATAGCTTTTAACTCGATTCGAACAGTCGAATCTTGAAAGTACAGAAATATGTGAGGTTTTTTGTCATTTAGAAGCATCAAATCTTTTCACATTTTTAAATATTTGATCACATTTATGGGTTTTAAGTTTTTACTATGATTATTTCATTGAATCTACTAAAATCCTAATTTATTATGACTGCTAAATAGACGTGCTGCAGTGCTGCCAACTCTCAAAAGTGAAACTTTCACTGAATGAATAAGTAACTTTTCACTGGTTGTCAGTGACCGGATTCTAGCTATTTGAATCAGTGAGATTTCACTGAAAATCAGTGACTTTTCACTGAATCAGATTTAGAGAGTAACGGTAAGCTAGCGTAACCTACCGTTTCTTTTAAATGGAGTATTAAATTTGGCAATACGGCATTGTCAAAAACTTGAAAAAACAATATGGCGGATCCAATATGGCGGGCGCGTATGCTAAATAAACTTTTGATTCTTTTCAAAATTGGTATAAGGGGTTTTTTGAGCTCGCTGTACGAATCCAATGTCAAAAAATTTAAAAAAATTGCGGATCCAATTTTGCGGACATCGAATTAGTAATCAGCGACCTCAAAAATACCCTTATATCAATTTTGAAATATACTTTTGTCCAGCTTTTTGCGATTATATAAGGTCAACATTATTTTTTTTAATAAACATATATAGGTAGATCACGAAAAAAAAGTTTACATATATTATGCGTTACATTTTTTACATAATTATATGTCATGAATTTATTTGTTTCACATTAAACTACTTTGAGGTTTGTTTTTCATCACAATAATTATTTATTCAATCTTGAGCGTAACACAGACAACTTCCGTTTTAAAATTTAAACACCACTTACTATACGAAAACGGAACAGTTATGGACTTACATGCAGCTTGAAATAAAAATTGAGATCGAACTTAAAACCGCAGCTATCCGCAGCTGGTTTTTTGATAAGAAATAGGAAAAAGCCTGATTTTCAACTTGCATGAACTTTACATGTTCTTGTAAATTACAATCAATAAAGTCATGATTCACCAATTAAATAATATTAAAGTACTTACTTTTCAGAGACGATTCCATGTTGGAAAACAGAAATTTGTTTATTATTTCACAATTCATGCGTTTTTTTGCATAGTCGTTTTTCACTTATTTCAAACGCGTTGAATATTACTCGTGAAATGCTCACTTTCAGACTAAATCATGGAGTCAAAAAAAAAGATCTTATTGTTATTGAATGTGGCAATAAATTACACATATACTACTGAAGCGTATCTATAAGTAAAAAGCCTTTGAAAAAAAAATATTTTTGCGAAATTTGACCACCATTTTTCCTATTTTTGACCACTGTACGCCGGTTTCTGAGGTATAAACCTTTGTTGACTCCTCTACTATCCCGAAATATAATGTCATATCTTCTAAAATATAAAATAGAAATGTCTCTTGGTACTAGGTACATGAAATTCTAATTTTTATTAGATATCTTTCAAATTGCTATGATTTCAATTTGAAATGTTCGAATTTGGAAAGTATTAAGTTTGAAATGTTCAATTTATTAAATTTCTTTCATAAATCGTTTCAACTTTTAACAATTTTCAATATTTTTCCCGGAATCGTTCAAATATGTCGGCATTTAATTTAAAACTGTTCAATTTTCCAGACTTGCGATTTCAAGTTGAAGAATATTCAAGGCCTCTAATTGGACATTTTACCATTTTGAATGTATTATTTTGAGATAATGCCTAATTTTGAAGCCCTTAGAATGAAACCCATTTAAATTAGAAGGCTTCCATTTTATACCAAAAAATTATTGAACATTTCAACTGGAAATTGCTAACTTTCGAATGTTTGGAATTACGGAGAGTTCAAGGTTGACTGCTTTAATTTGCACGTTAGTTTTGATTACTTCACATTGAAACAATGTCGTCATTGAGAAGTTACATGTTTTTTTTTTAATGAACGGGATAAAATTTGGCAAACTAGACAATGACCGAGAATTTTGTCTTGCATTTTAGGGGTCACCCTGATAAGATAAACCTTTGAAAGTCACTTAAAACTATTTTTTCTGAATAAAAAAACACGATTCGGATCATTTGCTAACAATGTTTCAGTTTTTCGACTCTTGTATTATAGGCTCCGTAATGAATTTGGCCTTCATTTTGAAGGCCTATTCGATGTGACATATCTTTCGAGGTTTCTTGTAGATACAGAAAAACCGGTACATTTTTATAGTCTGACCTATCAATAGATAAGGAATGTCAACATTGGTTAAATGAATAAACAAAAACGAATAAAAAACCTGTGAAAATCAAGTAAAACCTACATAATCTCCTCTGAACTGGTTCAAGTCGAATGTCGATTCTCTTTAGTCTTCATGGCGAAAGCCGGCGGCAGAGCACACGACTATTACTAGCCTTGCAGCGTTGCCGTCTCATATGTACTCTGCAGATTGTAGAGAGTGTAGCGTGTAGTCTGTACTCTGTATTATGACCCAAGAGCTATAAGACCTCGAGTCTTCGGCACGGGAAGAATCAAGCGGTGCCTCAAGCGGGCCCACTTTTAAATAAATTCCCAATCAAGGCCTCCACCTTCGCGCGAGACCTGCCTCTTTTGTAAACAAGGAAACGAGGCGCCAAACGACGTTCATTCGTTTCGCCGCGAACGACCGGATCATTTACCACGCACTCTCGATGACGCTTTCTTCAATGGCGTAGCCTCTGAAATGATTAATAAATTTATGTTAAGATATTAAGCATTCTCTCCGGTTCATTTAAACTTTCACGCTGTATACACGAACATTTTTTCAAATGGAAAATATCGAAATTTTGAGTTGGTCAGTGGTTAGAGGTTTGTCCACTGAAAAAAATAGTTGGTTGGGACAACTAATAAAGTAGTAGGGCCAACTACTTTAGTTTGTAATATATGCCGCTGCTATTTAACTGGTTGGGGCTCCTACTTTTATTCGCAAGATTGGTAGTGGTTGTCCTTACTACTTTACTTGTTGTCGCGACAACTTTCGATGGTATATACTATTTTCAGGTAGTAAGCCTTACCACTTTAATTAGTAAGTCTTACTATTAAATTAGTTAGTCTTACAAATAAGCTAGTTGCTCGCACTACTTAAAGTAGTAATCCTCACTATTACAATTAGTAAGTTTTACTATTTAAAATAGTAATCCTTACACTGTAAAAAAAAGTTAGTGTAATTTTACATCGTGCCACGATCGAAATTATTCGATCTGCGTACGACCATGTAAGTTTACACACTTTTGTAAAAAAAAAATGCAAGACGTAAATGGCCAAGACCACATTTCAATTTTCAGATTATGTTCGTGAGGTCATAAATTTTTAAACAACTCTAGCAGTATAAACAAAGCGCATATTACTTTTCTTTAGACATCGTTTTGAATAAAAAAGACATATTTGTATTTATTCACCTAGAACTCATCACTATTATCGCAATATTAGAGGCTCTGAGATGTAATTTTATGATATCAACGCGCCATCTCTTTCTGTCCTTTTGATTAATGGATTGTTGATTTATGTCCTGTTTGTAATTTCTCAGGATACCAAGACGTAACAATACTACCCGTTTGTGAACTTATGCTAGATACTGCAACTTTACCAAAAAAAGTGTTAATTTATAAGCTCATTTAAATTTATTCACTTACGTAAATTGACTACGTGCCACACTGATCGAATAATTTCCATCGTCAGACATAGTAATTTTACATCGGACAGTTATTTCATACTGTTCCATTGGGTGAAATTGGACTAGATCGTGAATTTCTGAGTGGCATTGGTAAATTTACCAGGTTATACATTGTAATTTGAAAATACACTGCTCGTGAAATTACAATCTAATTGTAAATATCACAAAAGATTTTGTTACAGTGTACTATTAAAATTAGTAAGTTTCACTATTTAAATTAGTAGTCATTACTATATTAAATCTAGAAAGTTTTACTATTGAAATTACTGGTCCGTAGACTACTGCGAAGGTATTACTTCTCAATATTGAAATTATAGTAGATTCTACTATAACACCTCATCAGTGGACACAGGAGGTCCTGATAAGACGTCATGTCAAAATAGATCCACAAGCCATTGGGATGTTAGTGAAAAACTACTATAATTTTAATATTTAAAAGTACAGACTTGCAGTAGTAAGAAACAGTAATTTTGAGAGTAATAAAATAATTATAAAACCAGAAAGTAATGAAGTGTCGTTTTGTATATTAAATAATAAATATTTAGCAACACTTTCACTCACGCACTAAAAATCTTAAAAATGGAATAACTAAAAATTGTAACAATGAAATTTTCAACAATCCATTTTTGTCTACTAAAAAATTTAGATCGATACGGTAGTCTTCATGATCTTCACTGTACTGAACAATTCACAAAAAGGTTAAGATTAAAATGGCGACGATCGAGAACATAACGCGATATTTCGGTGCGAATGTTGGCAGCACTGCTCAGGTTTCAGTTTTGCTTGTTGGCAAGTAAATTGGTGGTAAATGTGACTACTTTATTTGTTGCGACTAGAATTACTATCGTTACTAATATAATCTACGTAGGATTACTAACGGCGACTTGTTGCCGCCCTAAACTGCTTAGTTACTTTTACCATTGAAGTAGTTGTCGCCGCTAATACCATCTCTACTAATAAAGAGCTTCTTGTCACAACCATTTTTTTCAGTGTCCTAATCAACAGTTCACTCCCGAGGCCAGAAAGACAGAAATTAATTTATAAATTCATATTCAGAACTTTTCAAACTCACCAGAATCCTTTTTAGATTACCTCAAATTATCAATACTGCGTAGATGAATTTTAAGAGGAAAGCACACAACCTCACATTTTTAATTAATAAAATTTAAGTTCATTTTGTTTTTCTTTATTTTAATTTTTTTTAGATGTGAATTAACTCTCGAATGGAGATTTTTTTACATTGTTGTTAAATCCTTCTCTCTAAAAGTTCTCAAAAATGGCCTCTCCCTGGAGTGGCTAAAGAGGACTGTAAGCCAGGGTGACCATTGACCGAGCTAATTTTCAGTCGACTTCCTTTATGAAAAAATTTTCGATTGCATCATAAGAGGGTTAAAAGTACATCCCCTGTTCTAATAACCCAACAAAAATTTTTTTGGCGTATCTAGCCGTATCTAGCTGTTTTCGAGATATATCAAATGTTTAACAATTTTAATTTTGACATTTTTTGAAAACTCTCATTCTGCATAAATTTGTGATTTGAAAAGATATATGCTTCAATCTGTAAAAATGTTGTCATTTTCAAGGCATTGTCAGTGTTTTTCTATATATGTTAATATTTTTCAAAATGCAATTTCTGAAATAGTTAAAAAATTATTTATGTTAGCTGCTTGTACAAATAGCAAATAGCTATTTGTGATACAAGTGCGCAAAGTAAGCGATTGCCGATGAGTTTCCGATCCCGTATGGTGGTTTTCAGCCGAATTGGTGTATAATATTTGAAAAAGAATATTTTTATTTTGCTGGTGTTCAAATTTACTCATCTCTAAAGTGCGCATGTGCGTCCTTTGCGCCGTTTCGCAAAAAAAAAGTGTTTCGAGGTGCGTTTTGCAAAAAATGTATTTCGGCTTTTCATAAAAGATTTCAACTTGAGTGGTAGGGCAATGTTATACAACTTTCGAACGTTAGAAGTTTACTCTCTGAATACGAATCCGTGAGCATTCGCTGATTTTCAGTGAAAATCTTGACTGATTGAAAACAGTGAGTCATTTATAGATATTTGAATCAGTGATATTGCATTGCAAATCAGTGAAAATTCTTACTGATTTGATTCAATGACACATTTCTCACTGATTCAGATTTAAAGAGTATGGACTTTATTTTTCATATAAGCGTAAAAAATTAGAACTACACTGGAACTGGGATTTACCACCGGTTTCGGGTGTGGCTTCAGTGATCTTCAGTGGTAAATCGAGGCCGTTCAAACGTAAACAGTCAGGGTCGTGTGAACCATTTCTTAATATTACGCAATATGTGCGAGTGGGTACCAGCGCCCTGCGGCTTTACGCTACGCGGCTGGTGTTTCACGCTTCGGTGAACACCTCTCTCGCCCCTAGGAGACTCCACTCTCAGCCCAAAACCGCTGTGGCAACAAATCTCGAAAGCAGTAAATTCTGACTCGTTCACTCCAAGTTTCAGTATATTGATAAATAATGTATCTGCAAATTAATGGAAGTTTGATAAAAGCTCTGTTGGAAGTATGAATATTGTGCTCGAAATTTTTGGTTATATGCCTTTTTATGGCTTCTTGAGGCTTTTTGGCCCTAAACTCTACAAATCTACAGCTACCGAACTGAACAATCATCCATATCAGAGACGAAATTCAAAATTTCAGCAGGCTTATTGTGAAAAATATAGTACATGCCCAGGGGAGACCGTAGTCAAACTCGTGTAGAATGCCAAACGGCAAACTTTACGCTCGTCGGAATTGGATCCTTTCTCCCCTTGGAACGCAATCTACTATTTAATTCTTGATGGCGTATTTAGCGCACTTATATCACAAATAGCTATTGTCTATCTGGTTGGGTTCACGTGTGGTTTGCCGAGAGTTTGTAGTTTTGCAATGAGCTGGTGCCAGGCCAGCCAAGCAATTTCTGCACGGTTCAAGCGAGTCCTCCTGATGCACATATCCGATGGAAGGCACAGGAACCAAATGTGCACTGTTAGAAACATCTGTATTAAATTTAGTACAAATGTATATGAAGTCATTTGCATACACCTTAGTTGAAAGTTAATATACATTACAATTTAAATATAATATACAGGACGGTATAGCAGCGTGCTTGAAAACTCAAAGTGCTTTTATTTCTTTAAATCTTATCAAATATTTGCAATTGAAGTCATAATCTAGACTTCGTCGATTTAATTGCTTTTTATGATTAAAGTGCAACGCACATGAGAAACTCTTTCCAAAATTTGCCCTGAATGGTAGAAATTTAATGTGAGTACATTTGATTGTAGGTTAGGTAGACGATCTCTGAAGTAGAACTGGAAACAAATTTCAATTTTCTAAACACACAATAAGCAAGAAAGTGGCTATCATGAGACTACAAAAACGAAAGTAAAGGCGGCTAAGTTTCTGCACTTGTACACGGAAAAAATTTATCCTTGAAAATGTCACGAACTTGTAGCTAGGTCTCGGATACGAGATAAAAAAATTAAACATTACATCCTTATTTCTATGAGAAATATATGGATAAATTTCGAAGTTTCTTACGAACAGTTCGAATTTCCTACGAACATGAAATACATGAAAATTTCAGACTGAAATATAAAGAGGAAAAATTTTGTTTGTGCGATTTAATTTTATATTACTTTATAAATTCGCAACTCAGAAGATTCGAACCCTCAAAGACTGCTGACTCACAAGTTTCTAAACATAAACCAGGAGTGCGTAAACACACGCAGCCATCAAGGCTAAACAAAATAGGTATTATAAAACTTCTAGCCACTCATCCGACAAGCTCGAGCACACATACGAGCGCACACACGCACCGCGCGTTTGGGAGTGTGTGTGTGCGGGCCGCGTACAGGCGAACCTACTTTCTAGTTCCCAGATTTGTCGGGCAAGCTCGTGAGTGCTCTGAGAATCTTTTCCCAATCCCTCGTAATATTTTTGTAATTATTCACGTAAAAAAAAAGTGATTAACCGTTTTAGAATTTTCACATTGAGTTCGTCAATCTTTCTCAAAGTTCGCACACGCAGAAAAAAGAACCTTAAATTTTACTGAAAACCAAGTTAAATCTACTGATCTTCCAAGTACGTATATGGACAACACGACAGTTCAGTAAATTGTACAATTATAGGCAACTAAATTTGACTATCATTGATGATTACCAGTACCGATTTTCAAGTGCTGCTGACCTGTGGATCAGTAGATTTTACCGATCCAGTCGCTATTCTGCACTGTTCCTCGACGCTGCAATTACCAATTATCATGTCACTTTGACGGATAATATAAACAGATCTGACTTATGTTAACGGTACAGACTATAGTTTGGACTGCTCTATGAATTGTAAAAAAATATTGCTAAAAAATAATTAATAAATAAACACGCGGTTAATTTTAAGATATATTTTCGGATATACTTATAATTAATCGGTATTTGTAAGTTACAACGCTTATAATACAATTAAAATTTCGCACGCAACGGGGGGGAATCGAACGCATAAACCTAAGCACGCAAGTCGAGTATCTTAACCACTACACTACTACACGAGTTGCGATCTGTGAAATAATTCCGAAATGCATTTGTAACTAAGGTGGCGAGCTCGGTAATATCTTTTTAATACGCGTCCATGCCATCGCGGCACACGAAAAAAGTTCTCGCATTTACTTCATATCCACACGGAGAAACCTTTTGCTGTAATATTTGCTAAAAATCAGACTAGATTTTACTACTTCTAGTTTGCAATGGAGGGACAGAGCGGAACTTTTGTAATGTTTACTACTTCGAGTAGTAACTGGTAACTACATCCCAAACTACAAAATTAATTGGAATCAAATCTAAAAATGTTACATTTATTTCAAAAAAGGTTTGAAGTATTTACAAACCTCTGTAGTAAACCAGCAAGCAATGTATTACAGCCACTTACTGCAATATTTGCAAACAACTGTAGTAACGTCGAGAGAGACTGGCGCACTGATTTAGTAAATGACTTAGTAAAAATTGGTACAGTCGGATTAGCAGACGAAAAAAATAAACCCAACACGCGCCCCGTCGCGTTGAAGGTCACGACACACTTACTCTTTTACACAAGCATACGACGTACATGCTGACTATAGGCCTACAGGAGTAGTACATATGATTATATAAATGCAGTTTATAAATTTATTATATACATACAGGAATATTATATTACAAGCTGAAACAGAAAAATGTGATTAATATAGGGCTTGTGGGAATCGAACACGGGTCTCCGACGCGGCAGCACGGCGATATTCCATCCTGCTAAACCAGATTATGCGATTAACAAATTTATCGCCTCTATGAAGTAAATGCCTAGCACTTCAATTAATTTTCATTAAATCATTCATTGATTGTTCACAGGCTTTCGAATTATCATATATATACCATTAAACCATTTCCCTTTCAGGGTAGGCGTGACACTACCCGATTCGGGTAGTGTTTCTAGGTTTTTCTTGTAGTTATAAATAACTACAAGTGTGGGCTCACCACACCCACGATGTGCCAACAGCACTCATGTCAGTATTCTTGAATGGTCACCCATCCAAGTACTAACCGCGTCCAACGCTGCTTAACTTCAGTGATCTGACGAGAACTGGGTTTTTCAGCGTGGTATGGCCGTTGGTCATAATTTATTGTAATAAGGATCTGAACTGAAGATTTCCAAACTGTAATTAGCAAGTTGAAAATGAAATAAAATTTATATTTTATAATAAAAATATTCAAAATGAACAATTTTTAAGTTAGAATCATGAAATTAAAATTTTTAATTGACAGTTGGTTCATTTTAAACGTTGTGTTGTGCCGTTGTGTTGTTCGGCTCACATCGTTCACACTCGGCTGCGCTCGGTCCAACGCTAGGCTCGCTTACTAAGTAACTTACTAATATTCCAGAGCAATCTACCCAATTTGTCTTACTCTATAATGCAAGAAATAGGAAGTGCCATGGTACAATTCATATTCCTACAGACAATAGTAGTTCCTCTTACAAATTTAGTCTTTTATGTTATTTTAGATACTTATTACTTCTATTCTTTTAATACAATTTAATAATGTCTCTACTAATTTATCCTATCCAGGATTTTGCTACAGAAAATACTAAGAATTGGTATTATCAACACGAAACTTTCATATGAAAATAGTACAGCTTACTACCACTGTATTAAAATATACAAATTATCGCCTTTGTCCCTCCATTCTAACCTAATTTAGTAACTTTTCCAGTACAAAGTTTCTCCGTGCATACAAGTCAGCTGGAACATTCGCGGAACGCAAACACGTCTTACTCCAATAAACTCTCAACTGTACGCGACCTGTGAATAAGATGTGTCATCCAAAATTGTGTTATCCTATCTTTGAAAACCCATCTTGGTGCGTTACTATTTCCGTTACCGTTACAATGATTTAGTTTTGTGCACCAGGCCGTTGAAGACGTCATCTACGATAAATTTTTAACAATTTAAATTGTGTCAACATCCAAAATAACTAACCAAAATAACTAAAAGTGGTGAGCCGAGGATCCGCGTGCACCGGGTCACGCACCAGGTACTTTAGCGCGTATTCTACGAGAACATTTTAAAAATTTAAATTGTTCCAACATCCAAAATAACTAAAAGTGGTGAGCCGAGGATCCGGGTGCACCAGGTCATGCACCAGGTAGTTTAACGCGTATTCTACGAGAAATTTTTAAAAATTTAAATTGTGCCAACATCCAAAATAACTAAAAGTGGTGAGCCGATGATCCGGGTGCACCGGTTCGCGCACCAGGTAGTTTAGCGCGTATTCTACGAGAACTTTTTAAAAATTTAAATTGTTCCAACATCCAAAATAACAAAAAGTGGTGAGCCGAGGATCCGGGTCCACCGGTTCGCGCACCTGGTAGTTTAGCGCGTATTCTACGAGAACTTTTTTAATATTTAAATTGTTCCAACGTCCAAAATAATTAAAAGTGGTGAGCCGAGGATCCGGGTGCACCGGTTCGCGCACCAGGTAGTTTAGCGCGTATCCTACGAGATTTTTTTTAATATTTAAATTGTTCCAACATCCAAAAAAAACTAAAAGTGGTGAGCCGATGATCCGGGTGCACCGGTTCGCGCACCAGGTAGTTTAGCGCGTATTCTACGAGAACTTTTTAAAAATTAAAATTGTTCCAACATCCAAAAAAACTAAAAGTGGTGAGCCGAGGATCCGGGTGCACCAGGTCATGCACCAGGTAGTTTAACGCGTATTCTACGAGAACTTTTTAAAAATTTAAATTGTGCCAACATCAAAAATAACTAAAAGTGGTGAGCCGAGGATCCGGATGCACCGGTTCGCGCACCAGGTGTTTTCGCGCGTATTCTACGAGAACTTTTTAAAAATTTAAATTGTTCCAACATCCAAAATAACTAAAAGTGGTGAGCCGAGGATCCGGGTGCACCAGGTCATGCACCAGATAGTTTAACGCGTATTCTACGAGAACTTTTTAAAAATTTAAATTGTGCCAACATCCAAAATAACTAAAAGTGGTGAGCCGAGGATCCGCGTGCACCGGGTCACGCACCAGGTAGTTTAACACGTATTCTACGAGAATTTTTTTAAAATTTAAATTGTGCCAACATCCAAAATAACTAAAAGTGGCGAGCGGAGGATCCGGGTGCACCGGGTCACGCACCAGGTAGTTTAACGCGTATTCTACGAGAACTTTTTTAAAATTTAAATTGTGCCAACATCCAAAATAACTAAAAGCGGTGAGCCGAGGATCCAGGTGCATCGGGTCACGCACCAGGTAGTTTAGCGCGTATTCTACGAGAACTTTTTTAATATTTAAATTGTTCCAACAGCCAAAATAACTAACAGTGGTGAGCAGACGATCCGGGTGCACCGGGTCAAGCACCAGGTAGTTTAAGACGTCATCTGCGAGAACTTTTTCAAAACTTAAATTGTGGCAACAGCCCAAATAACTACCAGTGGTGAGTCGATGATACGCATAAAGCGATCTCATCGACGTTGGGCGAGCTGTGTTTATTTGAACTCGAGATGTTTGTTTTCATAAGAAGCTTAGGGGAAGTCTATGCATGTACACTTCGGTATATATACGATTCCTTGGACTCATTTTTTAATATTTTATTCGTATGTTGAAAAATTCATTTTCGATTAGTCATAGTTCATTTACATTTCAAAATGTTTCAAAATGTTTCAAAATTTCCGAATTTTGAGTACCGTTTATATTTTTTAATTGAAGCTTTTGATATTTCGGAAAATTTGTGTTTGGATTTTTTATAATAAATTTAGTTAATTTTTTATTTAAAAAACAATTTTTAAATATTACGCAATTGAAAATATGATTTCATTCATTTCAATACTTAGTTTTCATTTCAATCCAGTTTTATCCAGTTTTAGGCTTGGACTCGTAGATTCGAAAGGCGATATCTTTCAGATTACTTTTTTCTATGATGCTAAGAAAAGTCTTTCTGATGACTATTTTCTATGTTGCTTATGTAAATTCACAAGAACGATTAATCATTTAAACAGTTTCCATAAACGAATAAGCTCAATTTGTTTACGGAATCAACTAAGAATGTCTTTCCGATGACTCTTTTCTATGTTGCTTTGTAAATTTACAAGAATTAATGATAATTCAAACAATTTTCATACAGAAATTAAATGTTTGCCTATTTTTTAACAAATAGGTAGAGTTTGGCTATTTATTAACAAATATGCTAAATTTTTTACAGAATTAGCTAAGAATATCTTTCCAATTACTTTTTTGTAGGATGATTGGCAAATTTTCAAGAATTATTAATTATTTAAACAATATTCATCAACAAATTAAGAACCTGGTCATTTTTCAACGAATAGGATCAATTAGTTTAGGGAATCAAGAAAGAATGTATTCCCAATAAATCTTTTCTACGATACTTTGTAAATATACAATAATTAATCATTATTTTAATCATTTTCCTGAACATATTCACAGTTTGTCTATTTTTGAACGAATATGCAGAATTTGCTTACGGAGTCTCTTTTCTATGTTGTTCTGTAAATTTACAAGAATTAATAATAATTTGAATAATTTTCATACAGAAATTTAAAGTTTGCCTATTTTTTAACAAATATGCTAAATTTTCTTACAGAATTAGCTAAGAATATCTTTCCAATGGCTTTTTTGTATGATGATTTGCAAATTTTCAATAATTATCAATTATTTAAACAATTTTCATAAAAAAATTAAGAACCCGATCATTTTTCAACGAATAGGATCAATTAGTTTAGGAAATCAAGAAAGAATGTATTCCCAATAAATCTTTTCTACAATACTTTGCAAATATACAATAATTAATCATTATTTTAATAATTTTCCTGAACATATTCAGAGTTTGTCTATTTGTCAAGGAATAGACAGAATTTGTTTACGGAGTCTCTTTTCTATGTTGTTCTGTAAATTTACAAGAATTAATAATAATTTGAATAATTTTCATACAGAAATTTAAAGTTTGCCTATTTTTTAACGAACAGGTAGAGTTTGGCTATTTTTTAACAGATTTGCTAAATTTTCTTACAGAATTAGGTAAGAATATCTTTCCAATGACTTTTTTGTATGATGATTTGCAAATTTTCAATAATTATTAATTATTTAAACAATTTTCATAAACAAATCAAGAACATGGCCATTTTTCAAGGTATATGATCAATTAGTTTAGGGAATCGAAAAAGAATGTATTCCCAATAAATCTTTTCTACGATACTTTGCAAATATACAATAATTAATCATTATTTCAACAATTTTCATAAAGATATTCAGATTTTGGCTGTTTTTCAACGAATAGGCTCAATTTGTGTACGAATTCAACTAAGAATATCTTTCCGATGACTGTTATCTATCTTGCTTTGTAAATTTACAATAATTTTCAATTATTTAAACAACTTCAACTAAAAAACTGAGATTTTGGCTATTTTTTAACGAATAGGCTTTATTTTTTATAGAATTAAGTAAGAATATCTTTCCAGTGACTTTTTGATATAATGCTCTGCAAATTTCAAAGAATAAATCATTATGTAAACAATTTTGATAAACAAATCAAGAGTTTGGCTATTTTTTTAAAAAATAGGCTCAATTTGTTTACGGAATCAATAAAGAATGTTTTTCAAATAACTCTTTCCTATGTACGATACTTTGAAAATATACAATAATTATTAATTATTTAAACAATTTTCATAAACACATTCAGAACAATTTGTTTGCGGAGTCAACTAAGATTGTCTTTCCGATGACTCTTTATTATGTTTTGTAAATTTACAAGAATGATTAATTATTTAAACAATTTAGATTAAAAAATTTAGAGTTTAGCTATTTTTCAACGAATAGGCTCAATTTTTTACAGAATTAGATAAGAATATCTTTCCGGTGACATTTTTCTATAATGCTCTACAAATTTCAAAGAATTAATTATTATTTAAACAATGTTGATAAAGAAATTAAGAGTTTGACAATTTTTCAACGAGTAGGCTCAATTTGTTTACGGAATCAATAAAAAACATTTTCAAATAACTCTTTCCTATGTATGATACATTGAAAATTTACAGTAATTATTAATTATTTAAACATGTTTATCAACATATCCAGAATTTAGCTATTCTTCGAGGAATAGGCACAATTTGTTCACGGAGTCAAAAAGTATGTCTTTCCGAAGACTCTTTTTCTAGGTTGCTTCACAAATTCATATTTTAGCTATTTTCAACGAATAGGCTAAATTTTTTTATAGAATTAACCAAGAATATCTTTCCGATGACTTTATGAGCTTGGTCTTTTTTCAACGAATAGGATAAATTAGTTCAGGGTATGAAGAAAGAATGTAATTCGAATAACTACTTTCTACGATACTTTTCAAATATACAATAATTATTAATTATTTCATCAATTTTCATAAACATATTCAGAGTTTGGCTATTTTTCAACGAATAGGCTCAACTTTTTGCAGAATTAACTAAGAATATCTTTCTGATGACTTTTTCTATCATGCTTTGCAAATTTACAATAATTATTAATTATTTCAACAAATTAAGAGTTCGGCCATTTTTAAATGAATGGGCTCAGTTTATTTACGGGATCACCAAGAATGTATTTACAATAACTCTTTTATACGGTACTTCGCAAATTTACAATAATTATTATTAATCAAACAATTTTTATGAACATATTCAGAGTTTGGCTATTTTTCAAGGAGTAGGCTTAATTTTAACAGAATTAAATAAGAATATATTTCAGATGACTTTTTTCTATATTGTTCCTCAAATTTACAAGATTTATTAATTATTTGAACAATTTTTATCAAAAAATTAAGAGTTTGACTATTTCTGAAATAATAGGCCCAATTTGTTTCCATAATCAACAAAGAATGTATTTCCAATAACTATTTTCTGCGATACTTTGCAAATATACAATAATTAATAATTATTTGAACAATATTCATAAACAAATTCAGATTTCAGCTATTTGTCAACGAATAGGCTACATTTTTTCACAGAATTAACTAAGAATATCTTTCTGATTACTCTTTTCTATTTTGCTTTATAAATTTACAAGAATTATTAATTATTTACACAATTTCGATTAAGAAATTAACAGTTTGGCTATTTTTAAACGAATAGGCTCAATTGTTTACAGAATTAGGTCAGAATATCTTTCCGATGACTTTTTTTTATATAATGATCTGCAAATTTCAAAGAATTAATTATTATCTGAACACTGTTGATAAACAAATGAAGAGTTGGACCATTTTTCAACGAATAGGTTCAATTTTTTTACGGAATCAATAAAAAAATGTTTTTCAAATCACTCTTTCCTATGTACGATGCTTTGAAAATTTACAAGAATTATTAATTATTTAGACAATGTTCATCAACATAACCAGAGCTTGGCTATTTTTCAAGGAATAGGCAAAATTTGTTTACGGAGTCAAAAAGTATGTCTTTCAGAAGACTCTTTTTCTATGTTTCTTTACAAATTCAGATTTTGGCTATTTTCAACGAATAGGCTAAATTTTTTTATAGAATTAACCAAGAATATCTTTCCGATTACTTTTTTCTATGATGACATTGAAAGTCTTTCTGATGACTCTTTTCGATGTTGCTTTGTAAATTTGCAACAATTAATAATGTTTTAAAGCATTTTCATTGAAAATTTATAATTTGTCTATGTTTTAACGAATAGGCTACATTTTTTACAGAATTAACTACGAATATCATTCCGATGACTTTTTTTATATGATGCTTTGTAAATTTCTAAGAATTATTAATTATTTAAACAATCTTCATGAAGAAATCAAGAACTTGGCCATTTTTCAACGAATAGGATCAATTAGTTTAGTGCATCAAGTTTTTTTTGGCAATTAAAAAAAAATTCAAAGTTTTGTTATTTATCAACGAACAGGCTTAGCTTCTTTTAACGGAATAAACTAAGAATGCTTTTGCGGTGACTGTTTGATATGAAACTTAGCACATTTGGAAGCATTATTAATTATTTAAACAATTTTTATAAACAAATTCAGAGCTTTTCTATTTTTCAACAAATAGACTCAATTACAAAAAAATTAACTAAGAATATCTTTGCGATGACTCTTTTCTATGGTGCTTTGAAAATTCCCAAGAGTTTATAGTTTGTCTATTTTTCAACAAATATGCTCAATTTGTTAAAAAAATTATCTAAGAATATTTTTGCGATGACTCTTTTCTATTTTGCTTTGAAAATTCCCAAGATTTCATAGTTTGTCTATTTTTCAAAAAATATGCTAAAAAAAAAATTAACTGAGAATATCTTTGCGATTACTCTTTTATATGTTGCTTTGCAAATTCAAATTTTAAACAATTTTTGTGAGGAAATTCAGAGTTCTCTATTTTTCAAGGAATAGGCTTAATTTGTTCACGGAATCAACTAAGAATGTCTTTTAGATGATTTTTTTTATGGTTGTTTTGCAAATTCCCAAGAGTTATTGATTTAAAACTAAGATTCTTTTAATAATAAATTTTGTTTTTCAACGAATAGTCTCAATGTTTTTACAAAATTAACTGAGAATGTCTTTGCGGTGACTCTTTTCTATAGTGCTTTAGAAATTCCCAGTAATTATGATTTATTGAAACAATTTTTGTAAGGAAATTCAGAGTTTCCTATTTTAAAACGAATAGGCTTAATTTTTTTTAACGAAATCAACTAAGAATGTCTTTTCGATGAGTTTTTTTCATAATGTTTCGCAAATTCACAAGAATTATTAATTATTTCCAACTAAGATTTTTTTATAATGAATTTTGTTTTTCAATGAATAGGCTAAATTCTTTTACAGATTTAAATGATAATATGTTTGCGATGACTCTTTTCTATAGTAATTTACAAATTCCAAAGAATTATGATTTATTTATTTAAACAATTTTTGTGAGAAAATTCAGAGTTTGGTTATTTTTCAACGAAAAGGCTTAGTTTTTTTTTAACGAAATCAACTAAGAATGCTTTGCAGGTGACTGTTTGATATTATACTTTGCAAATGTACAAGAATCATTAATTATTTAAACAATTTTCATAAACAAATACAGAATTTGGCTATTTTTCAACGAATAGGCTCAAATTTTTTTACATAATTATCTAAGAATATCTTTAGTTTGGCCATTGTTCAACTAATAGGCTCAATTTGTTTACGGAATCAACTTAGAATGCCTTTTCGAT
>CAKNYM010046272.1:576-17540 GCA_932195095.1 Andricus curvator
ATCGTCTTATGTTTTACAACGGTATAGAATTCAAAAACGAATAAAATGTGAGTGATCGTTTTATATTTTAGACCTGCATGAATTTTAGAAACAAATTACAATGTGATTGATAGCCTTATGTTTTAGAACTGTATCAAATTCATGAACAAGTAAAAATGTGATTGATCGTCTTATGTTTTAAAACTGTATAAAATTAAAAAACAAATAAAATGCGAGTGATCGTCTTCTGTTTCAGAACTGCGGTATTTTCAAAAACAAATATCAATGTGATTGATCGTCTTATATTTTAGAACTGTATGATGTTCATAAACAAGTAACAATGTGATTGATCGTCTTATGTTTCACAAATGTTTGAAATTCAGAAACGAATGAAATGCGAGTGATCGTTTTATGTTTCAGAACAGCATGAATTTCAGAAACAAATGACAATGTGATTAATCGCATTGTGTTTCAAAGCTGTATGAAATTCATAAACAGGTGAGAATGTGATTGATCGTCTTATGTTTTACAACTGTATGGAATTCAAAAACGAATAAAATGTGAGTGATCGTTTTACGTTTTAGAACTGCATGAATTTCAGAAACAAATAACAATGTGATCAATCTCTTTATGTTTTAGAACCGTATGAAATTCATAAACAAGTAAGAATGTGATTGATCGTCTTATGATTTACAACTGTATGAAATTAAAATAAAATGTGAGTGATCGTCTTCTGTTCTAGAACTGCATTAATTTCAAAAACAAATGACAATGTGATTGATCGGCTTATTTTTTAGAACTGTATGAAATTCATAAACGAGTAAGAATGTAACTAATTGTCTTATGTTTTACAACTGTATAAACTTCAGAAACAAATGAAATGTGAGTGATCGTTTTATGTTTCAGAACAGCATGCATTTCAGAAACAAATGACAATGTGATTAATCGCTTTATGTTTTAGAACCGTATGAAATTCATAAACAAGTAAGAATGTGATTGATCGTCTTATGATTTACAACTGTATGAAATTAAAAAAAAAACGTGAGTGATCGTCTTCTGTTTTAGAACTGCATTAATTTCAAAAACAAATGACAATGTGATTGATCGGCTTATTTTTTAGAACTGTATGAAATTCATAAACAAGTAAGAATGTAACTAATTGTCTTATGTTTTACAACTGTATAAACTTCAGAAACAAATGAAATGTGAGTGATCATTTTATGTTTCAGAACAGCATGAATTTCAGAAACAAATGACAATGTGATTAATCGCCTTATGTTTCAAAGCTGTATGAAATTCATAAACAGGTGAGAATGTGATTGATCGTCTTATGTTTTACAACTGTGTGAGCACCGAAACATTGGTAAAAAATACAGAAGAAATAAAAAAGAGAAGGAAGGGGATTTGGTTGGTTGCCTTCTTTTTTTTTTTAGGAATTGCAATAGGAGGATTTATTTGTGGTTGTCCAAATTTGAAAGTTAGATTCTTGTTTTATTTTCAAAAATTCTATACATTAACTTTAGTATTGGTCGTTAAATAGGATTTTGAATTGGATTTTAATCTAATTTAAAATTATTAAATTTCCTTTTCATTTTTGTCTACTCTTTCAGGTAAAACGAATAACTGCGGATATTTCACTCCAACTAAAGTAACCTTTGTTATTTAATGACAAAGTTCAAACTTTTTTTCTAACTCTTCAGTGATAACATTTCTTTAAAAGACTTTCAAATTCATTCAAATTGGTCATGAATCAATGCAATAACTAACTAAAAATAATTTTCAGTGGGTTGAAGAAAATTTTTTATAATGGTATAAACAAATTAATAAACGAAAGACACTTTTTTTTAATTTGCAATAATTAGCTATTTGAAATCCATAGCTTTCGTGAAAAATATAACAGACATTAATGTACGAGATTAATATGTTGTTTAAAATACTGTGAATAAATAATGGCTGGACATACGAGAAAATATCGCGAGAGTAAAAAGTTTTATCTTATCTCAATGATTAATAAAAAATTTCAAAAAAATCAACTATGTTCATTGAGAATTTTTTCTAACAATTTTTATACATGAAGCAAGAGAGTTTATAAGGAATAAACAATGCTATTAGCGGTTTGTGTAGTTTATTCCCTGATTTTGTAATCAGGGGAATTTTTTATCCTTTTAAACAGAAAAATATCTTTGGGATCTCTTAGTGCATACAGAAGTCTTAGTGGCGACAAAATTATAAAAATTAAAAATAAATATTAAGAAATATATTTTTTCAAATTCATCACATCAGTTGAAAATTCAATTATTTTGTTAAAAATTTAATCATTTTGTTTAAAATTAAACTTTTTTGTTGAAAGTTTGTCTTTTTGGATAATAAATTCGTCCTTCTGGATTTAAAATTAAACTGTCTTCTAAAAAATTCTTGTTTTCTTTAAATTGAAAATTCAACTATTTGGATGAAAGTGCAACTGTTTTTGGTTGGAGTTTAATCATTTTGTTTGAAAATGCAAACATTTGGTTGAAAATTCAACTTTGTAGGTTGAAAGTTCAACTATTTGGTCAAAAATGTATTCATTTCGTAGAAATTTCGTCGCTTTTGCTTGAGATTTTAACTAATTGGTTGTAATGCAACTGTTTGGTTAATAATTTATTTGTTTCGTTTGGCTGAAAATTCAAATGTTTAATTGAAAATTCACCTTTGTAGATAAAAAATGCAAGTATGTGGTTAGAAATTCAACTATTTTGTTGAAAATTCAAATATTTTCTCAAAATGTCATCTTCGTTGTTCGAAAATTTGGTTGAAAATTCATATTTTCGTGTTGCAAATTCATCTGTTTTCTGGAGAATTCTTCTTTCCGGTTTAAAATTTCAAAGATTTGCTCGAAATTTTTTTTCTCTGTTGACTGAAAAGCCCTAGTTGAAAATATATTTCTTTTGTCGAAAAATTCTAATTTTAGTTGAAAATTTAACTATTTTGTTAAAAATTTAATTATTGTGTTAAGAATTTAACTATATTTTGTTCGAAAATGTATCATTTTGTTTCAAATTGAACTGTTTTATTGAAAATTGCAACTGTTTTGTTAATTTTCTTTTGTTGAAAATTCATCTTTCTAGGTCGAAAATAAGGCTATGTTGTTACAAATGCAATAATTTTGTTGAAAACTCAATTATTTTGTTAAAACGTAATCTTTTTTCGATTAAAGACTAATCTTTTTTGGTAAAAAAGTTTGGTTAAAGATTCAAGTATTTGTGGTTGAAGTTATTTATTCATTTTTTTTTTCTGAAAATTCGACATCAAAAGTCAAATCAGAACAAAATTTTGTAAAAGAGAAAATTTGCTAATAATACACTGTTAAGAATTTTTGGAACTCTCCAACACTTCTACAATACAAGCGTAAGGTAAAATTGCAAACATGGTATTGGAATGACGAAATTGCAATACATGTATTGTAAGTGCTGTAAATCGTGAACTCACCGTCGAGCATTCCAATACATGTATTGTAGCGTTTATAAGTCGAAAATTGTGCGCAAAAGGAATTCACGGAATTCGCAATATTTATGAAATTTAAGGAATTCACGCAATTTATGGAATTCACGAAATTCATAGAATTCACGGAATTCATGAAATTCATGGAATTCAAGAAACCAATGGAATTCATTGAACTCATGGAATTCATGGAATTCATGGAATTCACGGAATTCATGAAATTCACGGAATTCATGAAATTCATGGAATTCATGGAATTCACGGAATTCATGGAATTCATGACATTCACGAAATTCACAGAATTCATGGAATTCACGGAATTCACGGAATTCATGGAATTCACGGAATTCACGGAATTCATGGAATTCATGGAATTCATGAAATTCACGGAATTCATTGAATTCACGGAATTCATGGAATTCACGGAATTCATGGAATTCACGGAATTCACGGAATTCATGGAATTCATGACATTCACGAAATTCACAGAATTCATGGAATTCATGGAATTCATGGAATGCATGGAATTCACGGAATTCATGACATTCACGAAATTCACAGAATTCATGGAATTCACGGAATTCATGGAATTCACAGAATTCATGGAATTCACAGAATTCATGAAATTCATGGAATTCATGGAATTCATGACATTCACGGAATTCACAGAATTCATGGAATTCGTGGAATTCACGGAATTCACGAAATTCACGGAATTCACAGAATTAATGGAATTCAACAGCCATATCACGCTGAAAAAGCCAGTTCTCGTCGGATCACTGAAGTTAAGCAGCGTTGGGCGTGGTTAGTACCTGGATGGGTGACCATTCGAGAATACTGCATGCTGTTGGCACATCGTGGGTGTGGTGAGCCCACACTTGCAGTTCTTTACTACAAGAAACTATCCACCAAGAAACACTACCCGAATCGGGTATTGTCACGCCTACCCTTAAAGGGAAATGGCTTAATGGTATACATACATACATACATACATGGAATTCATGGAATTCACGGAATTCATGGAATTCACGGAATCCACGGAATTCACAGAATTCATTAAATTCACTTAAAGTCATGAAATTCACGGAATTCAAGGAATTCATGGAATTCACGGAATTCACGAAATTAATTGAATTCGCGAAATTCACAAAATTCATGGAATTCAAGGTGTTCAAGAAATTCGTGGCATCCGAGTAATCCACGGAATTAATTGAATTCACGAAATTCACTGAAATAAAGAAATTCGCGGAATTCACTGAAATCATGAAATTCACTGAATTTACCGAATTCTCCGAATTCACGTTTCATGAATTCCTTGAATTCCGTGAATTTATTGAATTCCGCGAATTCATTAAATTTCATGAATTTCTTGAATTCATTAAATTTCATAAATTCCTTGAATTCATCAAATTTAATAAATTCCTTGAATTCCGTGTATCCAATGAATACCATGAGTTCCACGAATTGTTCGAATTTCTTGAATTCTGCGAATTCATTAAATTCCATGAATTCTGTAAATTCCGTGAATTTCATGAATTTCGCGAATTCCACGAATTCCGTGAACTCCATGAATTCCGTGAATTCCGCGAATTCCATGAATTCAGTGAATTCCATGAACTCCGTGAATTCCATGAATTCTATGAATTCGTTGAATTCTATAAATTCCGCGAATTCCGTGATTTCCTTCAATTCATTAAAATCTTTGAATTACGTGAATTCCATGAATTCCTTGAATTCTATAAATTCCGTGATTTTCTTCAATTCCTTGAAATCTTTGAATTACGTGAATTCCATGAATTCCATGAATTCCTTGAAATCCATGAATTCCTTGAATTCTATTAATTCCGCGATTTCCTTTAATTCCGTGAAATCTTTGAATTCCTTGAATTCTAGGAATTTCGTGAATTCCGTGTATTCCGTGAATTCCTTGAATTCCGTGAATTCCGTGTATTCCGTGAATTCCTTGAATTCCGTGAATTCAATGAATTTCTTGCATTTCATGAATTTCGAGAATTCAATTAATTCCGTGAATTCCATGAATGTCCTGAGAAATTATTTACATTTTTTTTTTAATTTTTCGCTTCAACAGGTGTCGAGGTATCCGGCCGCCGTCAATATGATACAGAAGTGTTACTGGCTACTGGACATGCATTGTAAAATTCCAATACATGTGAGGTACGATTACAATACTAGCATTTGGAAACTACAACATTTTGTATTGTAGCGTTACCTTACGTTTCGGAAATAAACTTCCAATGTATTTATTGGAAGTTTTCAGCAGAAATTTTTAACAGTGTAGAATAAACGGGAACACCGGGACTTAATCTGGAATTTTGGGAACCGGGAAAAAGCCTAGAAATAGCCGAAAATTTTGTTCAAAACCAGGAATGTTTCAGATTTCTTTTTACTTTTGCAATAAATATCTTTATCAAATATAAAATTTACCTACTTCCAATCATTTCGGGGACCTAAAAGTATAATTTTATCAAAAAGAGCACGGATTGAATTCTGATTTACCGTTGAAAATCCAAAATCTATTTCCAAATTCTGTGTCAAAAAAAAGGCAAATACATCCTAAACTGCAATCGACAGAGTTCTTCAGAATATCCACGGTGAATTTTTTTGAATTAAAAACTTTTCTATAATATTTCCGGTCCAGAATTCATCTCCTTTGGTTAGAAGTTCTACTATTTGATTACAAATTGAATTATTTTTTTGAAAATTCAAGTACCTTTAAAAATTCATATTTTCTTATAGAAAGATAATTTGATCTGAAAAGTCTATAATTACATTTTGGGTGCAGAATTCATTTCATTTGTTTATAAATTCTACTATTTGATGGACAGTTTCATTATTTTGTTAAAAATTCAACTATTTTATTAAAAATCATCCGTTTTATCGAAAATTCAACTATTTTGTTAATAATTTATCTTTTGGTGTAGAACTCATCTTTTTTGGTTGAAAATTAATCTTTTCATGGCTGAAATTTAATTTTTTAAATTGAAAAGTGGACTATTATATTTTTTGCCCCGAATTCATATCTGTTGATTAAAAATTCTACTTGGTGGAAAATGTGAAAATGTTCTTGAAAATTCACCTCTTTTGGTCGGAAATTCAACTGTTTTATTATAACTCTTTTGTTGGAAAGTCATCCTTTTTGGTTACAAATTTATCTTTTTGGGTAAAAAAATTATTTCTATTTAAAAACTCTAAAATTACTTTTTAGGTTCAGAATTCATGTCGCTTGGTCAAACGTTCTACTCTTTGGTTAAAAATTTAATTATTTTGTTGAAAATTCGACTATTTTTATGAAAAGTCATCTTTGCTATCGAAAATTAAACTGTTTTGTTAAACATTCATCTTTTGGTAGATAAGTCTTCTTTTTTGGTGGAAAATTCATCTTTTGTAGTTGAAATTTAATTATTTTTAATTAAAAAATCTGCTATCATATTTTTTGTCCAAAAGTCATCTCTTTTGGTCGAAGATTCAACTGCTGAATTTCATCTTGAACTTTCTTCTTTTCGGAAAGAAAATTTATCCTTTTGAATTAAAAATTCACCTTTTAGTAGAAACGATATCTTTTTTGGGTGAAGACTCATCATCATAGGTTGGAAATTCAGCTAATTAGTTCAAAATTATTTTTCTTGGTTTAAAGTTAATTTTTTTTTAATTCTTCTCTTCAGGTTCAAAAGTCAAATGTTTTCTAAAATATTCGAATTTTAAGCTAGAAAGCTCCATTCTCTTTCAGGTTAAAAATATCTCTTTTTCGGTTGGAAATTTCACTATTTGGTTGAAAAGACAGTATATTTCGACTGAAAATCTTACGGATGTGGTCTTTTGAAATTTTATATAATTAATATATAATATAATAATATATAATATAATATATAATTAATTATAACGGCCATACCACGCTGAAAACCCCAGTTCTCGTCAGATCACTGAAGTTAAGTAGCGTTGGACGCGGTTAGTACTTGGATGGGTGACCATTCAAGAATACTGACATGAGTGCTGTTGGCACATCGTGGGTGTGGTGAGCCCATACTTGTAGTTATTTATAACTACAAGAAAAACCTAGAAACACTACCCGAATCGGGTAGTGTCACGCCTACCCTGAAAGGGAAATGGTTTAATGGTATATTATTATTATTATTATATGAATAAAGCGTTGTAAGCGTTAAAAAGTCAACCAGGAAAAATGAAGCTAACCTCGCGTTTATTTGTTACGTTTAGTTTGATTCGTCCTCAAATAGCGTGATATCAAAGAATGATAGACAGAAACTAAATTTGTATTATTTCATCATGACAGTTCAAACAATTATCACGCGAGTTTAAACAAAATTTCTAGAAAATAATGTGTTTGAAGACGAAAAGATTGAAAATGGATTCCCTCATTCTTGATTGGTAGTATGCATAATATAGGGAAATAATAGCAGGTCCAGAAAATTATTATTTTATTATATTTATATTTATATTCAAGTTGAATAGCTTGCAAATCAGTATGGTATCTTTTTTACGCGTTTCAGATTATAAAAAAAGGAATATCATTTATGAAATTTAATATACATTAAAATTTAGGAATTTTAAATTAGATTAAAATCAAATTCGAAATCCTATTCAACGTCCAATAGTCCAGATAATGTATAGAATTCCTGAAAATAAAAACAAAAACCCAACGACCAAATTTGGACAACCACCATAAAATGCTCCTATTGTAATTAAAAAAGATAAAAATTTCTTGAAAAAAAAAAAAATTCCTTTGCACAAAAACAAAAAAGAGGAAAGAAAAATGAGAAGACAACCATCCCCTTTCTTCTTTTTTCTTATTTCTTTCGTCTTTTTTATTTTTATTATTGTCAAATCACAACACAAAAACATTCATAATTTTTTTCTTTCATTTTTCTTTCCTCTTTTTTATTTTTGCCCAGAAGAAATATTTTAACAGGAGGCCTTGAAACTAAAGTTTTTTTGCTTCAAATTCAAATATTGAAAATTTTACAATTTCGCTGTTAAACTTTTGAAAATTTCTTATTAAAGCCTTGATAGTTAGTTTTGAATATAATAATTCCAGATGTAAATAGGAAGCAATTTAAAAATGAAAAGCTTGAAATTGTGCAATTTCAAACACTAGAATCATATTTATAGCAATCTTGTATTATATTATTTTTTTATTATTTTTATTTTCAATGTAAAATCTAAAAATTGTCCGATTCTCAGTCAAAGATTTACAAAAAATGTCAAATAAATCATTTAAACTTGAAAAATATTTGATTGGAAAATTTCAAGAATTAATAATAATTCTAAAGGAAGTGTTGAAAATCAAACGATTTGAAATTGTATAATTAAAAATTTTGTTGTATAAAATCAAAATAGATCAAAGTTAAAATATCTGAAATTGATACCACAGTAAATTCTTTAATTTTGAATGGTTACAATTTGAGAGTTCGTAATTTTCATGTTGGATGCTAAATTTTCAATTTTTTCCTTCCACGAGTTTAAATTTTCAATTTGAAATTGGATAAGTGGGATTTTTAAAAGTATAATTGACAATTTAAAAATTATTATTGCGAAACGTTTTTTATAAAAAAATTAAATTTTAAACGCTTGCTCAAATAATTTCAAACTGTCTTTCACAAAAAAATAGCTCTCAACATTCATTAGCTACCTCATTAATTAAAAAAAAAAAATTCACGATAGACAGGGAAAAAATTGATTGAACAAGTGAAAATTGTTTAAATAATTGCTAAATATCCTTAAAAAAAATAATTAAAATTCTCTTAAAATTCGTTTATTGTGTCATTAATGTAAGAAAATACTAACTTTTCAAGATTGAGTGAAAATAAATTATAAAAACAGAAATTGTTTAAACAATTGCAAAATATGTTAAATGAAAATTATTATTTCTTACTTTTATCATTTATCCCGAAAAATAGTATCTTTTCACGATTAACTGAAAAAAATTGTTCAAGGAAATATTAAATATTTAAACAATTATGGTATAGTTTCACCGTGAAATGGAATTTTTGATTATTTTTTTGTGCGATCGAAATTTGGATTTTTTAGTTATCAAGAAAATTCAAAAAGTTGTTATGACAATCTCATAAGGTGCTCAAAAATCAATGTTTTTCTCTTCTTGACATTTTTTCATATCTTGCGTTTTTGGCTTAACATTTTTATTTTCGTTTTTTTTTTTTGAATTTCGTAAATGCTTAATTGTTATTAAACATCTTATTGCAACTTTTTTCTTTTTTTCATAAATTTAATTTGTTGATTTTCAATGCTATTTTTTACGATTTAAATTAAAAATACGGATCATAGCGTAAGGTGGTTCTGAGCTTTGTAGATATAATTTAGGCGAAAAATTTTGTTAAATAAAATGTTATTGTAGCTTGTATCCTTTTTCCAAAAAGTTAATTTGTTTTATTTTCAGTATATTTTTATAACAGGAGTTTATAACAAATTTGTAAATATTTTTTGTTTGAACAAATTTTTTCTTTTCATTTTTTTCGTCTCTTGTGTTGTTTTTCCAAAAATCGAATTTTTTATTTCAATTCTAATTTTTTACGATTGAAAGAAAATCTACTCGTCCTATCTAAAAATTATTAATAAGAAATTTGACTCGAAATTTGTAGATCCTTTTTGGGTAAACAACGTTCGTCTTTTAATTTTTCTTCGTACTTTGTGTCGTTTTTCAAAAAATTTAATTTTGTTATTTTCAACCCTAATTAATTACACGGGGTGAAATTCACCCCAAAAAATGTTCGTGCCACTCGTAGAGGAGCTCGTTACCTTAACATCACTGATTTTTTGAAAATAGTTAAACAATTAATTTTGGTTACAAAAACTAAAAGAAGAATTTTTTTAGATTTTTAGGACTCATTAGGACCAAAAAAGATTAATTTCTAATGAAATTTCCAAAATTATCAAACAAATATTTGAAATTTCAAAGGGATTTTCAATCCAATAGTTAAATTTTGAACCAAAGAAATGAATTTGAAAACAACAATATTAATTTTATACAAAAAGAGTTTAATTTTTAACAAAATAGAGGATTTTTTAACCAAATAATTGAAGTTTAAACTGAAGAAGATAAATTTTCAACCAAACATGGAATAATTAAATTTTTAGTTAAAAAAATTAATTTTCACACGAAAAAATTTAAACAAAGTAGTTTGAATAAAAAAAGAGAATTTTCAACTAAAATGATGCATCATCAACCAAAAAGATTAATTTCCAACAAAGTAGTTTCACTTTCTACTAAGTAGTTGAAGTTCCGACCAAAAAAGATGAATTCTCAAATAAAATATAATAGTTGATATTTCAACCAAAAAAGATTTTAATTTTAATCTAAAAACAGCTGAATTCCACCAGAAAAGACGAATTTTCAAGAAAATAGTTCAATCCTCAAATAAAAAAAAAATAAATAAATAAAAAAAACCACGCGTCCTACCGAAAAGTGATCGCTAACAAATTTGTAGATCTTTTTTGAACGCACACTTCTTGTTGATTCATTTTTTTCGTACCTTGCGTCGTTTTCCCAAAAATTCAATTTTTTAATTGTTAATGTTATTTTTTACGATTAGAACAAAAACTACGCATCCTATCAGAAAATGATTCATTACAAATTTGTAGCTCTTTTTTGGGTAAACAAATTTTGTGTAAGTATTTTTTTCGTATCTTGTGTCGTTTGTCTATAAATTCTATGACAAAAATTTTTTTTTTCCACTTTAAAATGTTTAATAAAAAATTGCTCTTACTCTTTTATGATATCACGTTTCATTCGCGAAAAAAATTAAAATATTCTCCTGGCCACAAACATGATTTGGCCTACCTAAAACTTAAAGAATGTTTTCTTTATATAAGCCCATATGTTAGAAAAATATTTTATAAAATAAAAAATGGTTTTTTCCATAAAATCCACTTTCTATGTTTTCAAAATTCAGCCGTGAAGATAAAATCTTTTGGCATTTTTTGGCCTTCAATGCTTGGCTAAAGACTTCATGATGGCAATATCCTCTTAAAAATTGATAATACGATAGCACTGTCATACATGAATGGAATGGGGGGTGTACAGATTAAGGATTTAAATAAAATCACAAAAGAAATTACTATCTGGATTTTTGCTTCATATATAAGTTCAAAGGATAATTTTGAGGCGGATTTTGAATCAAGGAAGTTGGAAAAGGGAACGGAATTTGAATTAGCCTATTACGCTTTTAATGATATTGTCAAAAAATTTCGAACACCGGACATTGACAATGTAATGATTCTGGTTTTAAAGAAAAAACCTTGAAATGAAAAGTCGGAACTTAGAAGAAATAGGTTTCAAATATTCAAAAATTTCTTAAACTTGAACACTTTTATAAAAGATTTTACAATTTGAAATTATTACGACTTATTTGTTCAAAGTTCAGATCTTGGCAGAAATTAAGAAAAAGTCAGCACAGTTTTGTAAAAAAATCGATTATATTCGACCGTATATAAACCCAAGAAAATGTTATTATTTACACTTTTTTCCCAATATTACTGAAAGAGTGGTCAAAAATATTTCAACCTAGTATTAAATATTTGATGCAAAAATGTTGTATCTTTTACCCTATTTTAAGAAAAAAAATGAAAATTATTTCATTATGAAAATTAAATGATTCATTTTTGAATTTGTGAAAAAAAAAGGTTTAATATGGAATATTTGCTTTCCAAATTAAGGATCACACCAAAAAAAAAACATACACAAATTATAAGAAAATAAAAAAATGTATGGATAAAAAATCCCCTATATATGCGTTGATTAAAAATAGTATAACAATTATTCAAATAAATACTAACATGAATAAAAAGTAAAGTTTGGAAAAAAACTTCTAATTGAAAATTTGTCAGAACAAATATATACTTTGATCTGCTTTGATGTTCACAAAATCATGAAGACAATATTTGGAAAAATTCATTTTTTTGACCGTTTTGAATTTTGACCCTAAAACTTATTTTTAAAAAGTGGTAGCCGCTGGACCGGGAAATGAGCAGAATTTTTTTAAACCCGGAAAACGACCGTGAATTTAGTAGATAACCAAATGTAAACGTCCGAATGAAACTTTATAAATTACTTTCAATATCAAAATAATTTAAAATGAATAAACTCATTATTAAACTCTTTTATTCAATTTCAAATTATACACGTTCAAATATTGTTTCAGTTTTAAATATTCCATTTTTAACCCATTGTGAATTAAAATTTTTTAATTAAAAAAAGGCATTTTTCAAATATTTAGCAGTATTTGGCCCTTTATTTAAAATAAGCAGTTATAAATCAAATATTCAAAACTAAACAATTTGAAAACAAATTGTTTCAAATAGAAAGCCTTGAATCGTTAACATTTTAGAGTGCAAAGTTTAACCTTTTAGGTAAGAATTTTAATTGTTTCGTTTTGTTAAATTTTGAAATTGCTAGTAAAATTGTTTAATTTAAATTTATAAATAACAACTGAAAAATTATTGCTTGCAAACGACTTTACATAAAAAAAACTAGCCTCTAATTTAAAAAGTGTTTGATTTTAAAGGATCAATTGAAAAATGTTTAAGTTTTAACGTTTTTAACCTAAAATTGCTTCAAAATTATATAATTTTCAAAATTTAAAAATGTTCTGATTCATTATTCCATGTAGAGTATGGAGAATGAAAACGTGGATTTATATGTAAATTCATTAAAAATTATTTCATTGAATAATATTGAGAGATTCTATTTTATACGCGTGAAGTATTCAGCGTTTAAATTTAAAAATGTTAGGCTTCAATTTCAAAAGTTTAAAATTTGGGATGATAACACGATCAGAAATTTATTAGAAAAAATCAAAAAAATCTTTGACTTTTATTCTGGCTTTAGCAGACAGATTGATTACCTGCCCCTGCTTTTGGTTACTAAATTTCAAAGATTTCACAGCTTCTGATTGGTTAGCAATAAATCGAAGACGTTCAACTCGTCACGCGCTTTTACCATTCAATCATATAATTTCATAATAATAATTTGACGCAGAAAATAAAAATTTGTATCTAAATTTGAGACCACATATTTCCCAGATCTGTTCACGAATTCCCGGTATTTTCCTGTATTTTTCAAGGTGCACAAGATTCCACGAAAATTCCCGGATTTCCCGGGTCGCTACCCTGATATTGTAATGCAGAATTTCACACTTTTTCATTTTGAAATTGTAAATTTAAAAAATTTAATTCTTTTAAAAGCATTAAAAAATTACAGTTTGTAATGTATATTCGTGAAATTAAATTTTTTTAATTTAAGCATGCTCTACAACAGTGCATTATGCGCCAGTCATCATAAAGGTCACCTAATATATGAAATTTAGGAATTTTAAATTAGATTAAAATCAAATTCAAAATCCCATTTAACGTCCAATAATCAAGTTAATGTATCGAATTCCTGAAAAGAAAACAAGAATTCAACAACCATATTTGGACAACCACAAAATGCTCTTATTGCAATTCCCAAAAGACAAAAAAATTTGTTTTTTTGCACAAAAATAAAAAAGAGGAAAGAAAAATGAGAAGGCAACCAACCACATCCCCTTCCTTCTCTTTTTTTATTTATTTTTTGTTTTATTTCTTTCGTCTTTTTTATTTTTATTGTTATCAAATCACAATATAAAAGCATGCACAATATTTACCAATGTTACGGAGCTCACACAGCACCCTTATCAAGGCAAGAAAAATTAGAGCAGGTAGGAACAGCAACGAAATAACGACGCTATCACCTCGATACCTGACAGGTGTTTCTCGCATCTACCATTGTTTGTAAAAAAATGCGAAAATTTTATTTTCAGATAATCCGTCGCAATTGGTTAATTATCAACATTTTATTCATTTTCCCGTGGTTTTGAAATAGATTCGGTCTACTGAATACGTAAAAAAGAATATTTTTTTGATCAAAGAAAATTTCTTTCGTATCAATATATTACGTTTTTCAAATGGAAAGAATCGTTCTTATTATAAAATATTTTTTTTTGCGATGTATTCGATAGTACATTTCTTTGATTCAAGTGATATTTATTTTCAGTTCTAGAAGTTTCTTCTATTAAAAAAAAATTATTTGCACAGCATTGACATTGTAGGTATGCTTGCGTCTAATTCTCTGCGATACGTGAAACAAATACGATTCAGATAAATAACCTTCTGTCCTACAATCTCTTATACAAGTAATGGAAAAATTTAGAAGGACAAGTTAGATAGTGGTTATTATATATACATGTCGTACTATCACAAATTTCTTCTTCATTAGTTCGACGACATGAGGGTCCTTGGTATTCTACTGCTCACCTTGGTGTTTTTCGTTAATTCTATTGGTAAATATATAATATTTTCATTTATATTTATCTATAATTTCAAGCAATTTTGATTCCACATAGAGAAATCTAATGGAAAAATAAATAAAATTCCCTGTTTTGAGAAAAATGGTTGACGGACAACTGTACACGAAGCAACTGTGCACGAGCCCATCTGTGCACGTCGGTGGCCACTGGTAAAACTGTGCACGTTGGCCACTGGCAGAACTGTACACCGAGCCATCTGTGCACGTCTCAAATTTGGCGTACATAGATGGTACCATAGCAATGGTTAACGTGCACAGATGGGAGACTCCCAAATGTGAACGTTGAAATTCAGACGTGCACAGATGGTATCTTAGCAACAGTTCACGTGCACAGATGGTATCCTAGCAACAGTTCACGTGCACAGGTGGTATCCTAGCAACAGTTTACGTGCACAGATGGTATCCTAGCAACAGTTCATGTGCACAGATGGTATCCTAGCAACAGTTCACATGTACAGATGGGAGACTTCCAACTGTGCACATGTACAGCTGGAAGTATCCCATTTGTGCACGTCCACAGTTGTGCCAGTGGCCAACCACGTGCACAGTTGTACCGCCGGCCCTCGACGTGCACAGTTTCTCCGTGCACAGTTGTATCCCTCGAAAATTGAGACGTGCCCAGTTGGGAGTATCCAATCTGTACACGTGGACTTGCAAATTTAAAATCTGATCGTTTTGTTCGAGACGTGCACATTTGGGAGGGTAGCATCTGTGCAGGTCGACTTTTGGACGTGCACAGATGGTATCCTAGCAACAGTTCACGTGAACAAATGGAAGACTCCCATCTGTGCACGTCGAAATGTAGACGTGCACAAATGACCGGTGTACAGTTGTGCCTGTGTCCAACAACGTGCACACTTGAACCCTTCCCAGACAAAACGACTTACCTATAATATAAATATATTTTATTGAAGACTATGAAAATTATTGCCTAAAAAACTGTGTTTTACAGTTAAACTTCTTTCATTAACACAATTAAAGTTGATGTAAGAATACGAAAGAATGCTTGATTCGAGAGTCTAATTGCATTTTATATTTATTTCCTATTCAAAATTGTTTAAACTGAAAACTTTTCTTCTCTTGATGTCAAAAATGTATCGGTCGGGTGTCCATCCGTCCGTCCGTCGTACTTTTTTCCAATGAAAGAAGTGAGGGAATGGAAAATATTTTCAAATAATTACAATTTTGTAACAATTGAGATTGATATTTTCAAATCCTTTTTCCTTGAAATGAATTCATACGACCTTCAAAAGTGAGAAGGTGATTTGTGCAAAATTTATGTTCAAAACTATTCATTTAGGGTTCATTAGATGTGTAGTTTTACACCTCATCAGTTGTAACTTTTTCCTGGTGTACTAGTTTAAAAAAATATATATACGGAAAGTTTTGGGCGTTTTAATGTCATATTTAATGTGAAAAATCATAAAATAAAAATATCGATAATCTGTTAACGTGGACATTCGACAAAAACTGGCCCCCCCCCCCCCCAAATTGTACACAAATCTAATGCCTTCTCTGATGAGAATGTAAAAATGTAACCACATTATGGTTGAGCAATACTGTTACTGCAAACAAAATAAGATCCATGAGTAAACAACGCGATCGAGTTGGAAAATTTTCTTGATAACATATTTCAATAGAAAAACACTTTTTATGATGTATTACGGTCATAGTATTTCAAATTATTTGCTTGTTTTCTAGAAAACGAGGCTTCGAAGATAAAGCGAAATATTCACTTGCGACAGAATAATGATTTCAATTATCCTATATTAAAAAGCGCATGGCGCCATTTTCGACTATTTCTCGAAATAACTCGAAACAATTTGAAACTATTGTTGTCCGGAAACTCGTATTTATGATTGGTTGGAGCTGTCGTTCCTTTTTCCCATTTTAAATAAAAAGGTTTGCAAACTTCAGGTTTATGAGAAATGTAAGGTTATATAAATAATATATTCAATAATAATAATAATAATCAATGTAAGAAACGTGTCCAGGATTCATATACAAAATGCAATTTGTAGATTTTTGAAGATTTTAAAACTGATGAAGAAGCTTTTTAAGAATTTTAAAAGGTTTAGTATAATAAAAAAATTTAATTCCTGGGGAATTTTTAACTGATTCTTAATTTTTT
>CAKNYM010046272.1:32825-60890 GCA_932195095.1 Andricus curvator
CAACAAAAAATAGAATAGTTCAATTTTAAGTTGGATAAATAAGTTTTCAATCAAATAAAATAAATTTACAACGAAATTGTTAAATATTCAACCAAACAGATGAATTTTCAACCAAAGAGATTTAATGTCTGTTCAAACAATAAAATTCGACAAAAAATGGAATAGTTAGATTTTAAGTTAAAAAAATTAATTTTCAATTTTTAAAAACAAATTTTCAATCAAGGAAATGAATTCTAAACCAAAAAAGTTAATTTCTCACAAAAAAAAACAACAAATTTTCAACAAAATATATTAATTTTCGACTCAAAAAGAAAAATTTTCAATAAAAAAATAGAATAGTGTAACGTGATCATTTTTGTTCCCAAATTCAACTATTTAGTTAAAAAATTTTCAACCAAAAAAATGAATTTTTGACCAAAACGATGCATCTTTAATCAAAAAATAAATTTCTAACCAAATAGTTCAATTTTCAACACAGAGGATGATTTTTCTACCCAAAAAGGCAAATTTTCAACAAAATAGATAAATGTTCAACTAAAAAAAAAATTCTACAAAATATATCAATTTTCAACTAAAAAAGATAAATTTTCAATAGAAAATAGAATAGTTTAATATGATCATTTTTATTTCAAAATTCGACTATTAAGTTGAAAAGTTTTAGAAAAGAAGAAATATAAACTATACATTAATGAAATAAAATTGGTTAAAAATTCGTCTTTTTTGTTAGAAAATTAATCATTTTGGCTGAAAATGCAACTATTTTGTTAAAAAAGTCAGGCATTTTGTTGAAGATTCGTCTTTATTTGTAGAAAATAAATCTTCTTGGTTCAAAATTCAACTATTTGGTTATGAATTTATGTCTTCTGTTGAAAATTCATATTTTTTGGTAGAAAATTATTCTTCTGGGTTGAAAATTCATTTTTTTGGTTAAAAATCAGGGTGTCGGTTTGGCGGACGATTTCAAATTCCCAGTCATTTCCCGGTTTTTTCCGGTCAAGTTTTTAAATTTTACCGTTTGACTAAAAGTACCATATTCATATTTGCCGACAAAACGCGAACATTTATTTTAATTCAGGATGTTCGTTCTAAACTTCTTTTAACACAACAAAGAAAAAAATTGCAAAATAAATGAATTTTGAAAAAAATACTTAAATTGTCCACTAGAAAATATCAATTTTTTACAAAAAATGGAATAGTTAAACTTTCAGCTCAAAATATTAATTTTCAACAAAAGAAAACGGATTTTCAACAAAATAGTTTAATTTTCAACCAAAGTGATGAATTTTCAAATACAATTATGAATCTTTAACTGGAATAGTTATATTTTCAACCAAAATGATTAATTTTCAATCTAACTAAAATGATAAATATTTAACTGGAACACTTGAATTTTCAACCAAAAAGCTGAATCTTCAAACAAGAAGATTAATTTTCGAATAAAAAGATTAATTTTGTACCCAAAAATACATTTTTTTTCAACCGAATGCATTAATTTTTAACGAAATAGTTGAATTTTCAATGAATGAAGACAATTTTTCAACCAAATAGTAGATTTTTGGACTAAAATAATAATAATTTTCAACCAAAAATAAAATAGTAATATTTTTAGTTTAACAAATTAATTTTAAACCAAACATAAGAGTTTTCAACTGAAGCAATGATTCTTTAACTGAAACAGTTGAATTTTCAAACAAAAAAAATAATTTTTACTAAAAAAGATGAATTGTCAACCAAAACTTCAATAATTAAATTTCAAGTTTAAAAAATTAATATTCACTCAAACAGATGAATTTTTAACAATAAATATGGAATTTTCAATTGTAATAAGTTAAATTTTCAGTAAATATTGAACTGCAATAGATGAATTTTAAACCAGGAAGATGATTTTTTAACTTAAATGATGAACCTTTAACTAGAATTGTTTAATTTTTAACCAAGAAGATTAATTTTCAACCAAGAAGATTAATTTTCACCAAAAAAGACGAATTTTCAACTGAAAAAGATGATTTTTCATCCAAAAATTGAATAAATAAATTTTTAGTTGAAAAATGAATGTTCAACCAAAGACATGCATTTTTAACTTAAATTATATAACATTCAACTGGAATAATAGTTACATTTTGAGTAAAAAAAAAAATTTTCAACCAAAAAACATCCAAAGAAAAAAAAGATTTCAATCAAACTGCTCATTTTTCAACCGAAGAAATGAATTTTTAATTAAAATGATGAATCTTCAAGCAAAAAAAATGAATTTTTAACAAAGAGTTTAATTTTCAACCAAATAATTTTATTTTCAACCTAAAGATGAATTTTCAACAAAATTATAAATATTTAACTGGAATACTTCAATTTTTGACCGAAAAGAAGAATTTTTAACGAAGAAGATTAACTTAAAAAAAATGGGATAATTTTCTACAAAAAAAAATCGATTTCTTAACAAAATACGTGAATTTGTAACAAAATAAGTGAATCTTCAATTAAAAAAAAAATTTATCCGAATTGTTGAATTTTGAACTAGAAAAGATCAATTTTCAACTAAAAATGGAACAGTTAAATTTGCAGTTAAAAAATTGATTTTCAAGCAAACTGATGCATTTTCAACTAAAATGATGAATCTTTAACCAAAAATCAATTTCTAACAAAAGTTTTTAACTTTCAACCAAATAATTTCATTTCCAACCCTAAAGATGAATTCTCAACAAAATTATAAATATTTGACTGGAATACTTGAATTTTTGACCGAAAAGAAGAATTTTTAAACAAGAAGATTAACTTTTCAAGAAAAATAAGATAATTTTCATCCCGAAAAAATCAATTTTTTAACAAAATACGTGAATTTTCAATAAAATTATAAAATAATTGAATTTTCAATTAAAAAAGAAAATTTTTTATTCGAATTGTTGAATTTTGAACTAGAAAAGATCAATTTTCAACTAAAAATGGAACAGTTAAATTTTCAGTAAAAAAATAAATTTTCAACCAAACTGATGAATTTTTAATTAAAATGATGAATCTTTAACCAAAAATTAATTTCTAACAAAAGTTTTTAACTTTCAACCAAATAATTTCATTTCCAACCCAAAAGATGAATTCTCAACAAAATTATAAATATTTGACTGGAATAATTGAATTTTTGACCGAAAGGAAGAATTTTTAAACAAGAAGATTAACTTTTCAAGAAGAATAAGATAATTTTCATCCCGAAAAAAATCCATTTTTTAACAAAAGACGTGAATTTTCAATAAAATAATTGAATTTTCAATTAAAAAAGACAAGTTTTTATCCGAATTGTTGAATTTTTAACTAGAAAAAATCAATTGTCAACTAAAAATAGAAGAGTTAAATTTTCAGTTAAAAAAATTAATTTTCAACCAAACTGATGAATTTTTAACTAAAATGATGATTCTTCAACTGGGATAGTTGAATTTTATGCCAAAAAGATGAATTTTCAACCAAATAGTTGAATTTTCATCAAAAAAATATAAGTTAATTTTCAAGAAAGTAGTTAAATTTTTAACTAGAGCTGAATTTTAAATTAAAATGATGAATCTTCAACCAAAAAGATTCATTTTTAACAAAAGAGTTCAACTTTTAACCATGTAGTTGAATTTTTAACTAAGAAACGATGAATTCGCAACGAACAATGTAAACGAATTTTCTATTATAATTGAAAAATATTTCTTCTTTGAAATACTACTTCTAATCTGAAAACTGCTTGAAGTATTTTCATTATCTGAAATTTAGAAGAAGGAACTTTGAAATTGTGACGAATTCTGATTCGGAAGAGGGATTTTTTTTTAAATTCCTTTCTTCTAAATCCGAATTACAATTCTTTTAACAAATTCCCGTTCCATGTAAAAAATTCCCTGTTCCAAATGAAATTATATTTCTTGAATTTGTCTACGATCAGAAGTAAATTCTCAGAATTTTAATTAAGTTCCTGGTCATTTCCCGGTTTTTTCCCGGTCAAGAAAATTCCCGGTCTTTCCCGGTTGAGTCGTTACCCTGAAAATCATTCCTTTTGTTGAAGAATTCATTTTTTTTTGTTGAAAGTGCGACTGTTTGGATGAAAATTAACAGTAAATTGAATTTTCTAGAATTTTCTCGCTTTTTTACAGAAAATGTTGTTTTCAGTTTTTTTCTCGAAACAAAAGTTAATTAGTACGCGCGTAGCGCACACAATGTTCTAGTTCATTATAAAATAACTTGTTTGTGTTCGACACTTATTAGGTAGGGGAGAGTGGGGCACAGAGGACCGCTTAACGTTCTTTCTGCGATACAATTATAACTAGCATATACTTTAAACTTAAATTTGGCGTACAGATTTCGAAAACTATCTACTTTCGATAAATGCTTTGTTTGTAGGCATTTTATTTTTATTTCGGACATAACAATGGCAAATTTAGGAACAAATTTTTGGACCTCTGTGCCCCAGTCCCCGGGGCACAGAGGACCACGTCGGTCCTTATATGTAATTCATATATAAGATATAAATTTTTTAGAAGTAAACATATTTTATTATTGAAAATCATTACTATGACATTCGAAATCATCAAAAACAGAATTTCGAAAACATAGGTCTCATCAGTTGTTATCCTAACGTCTTGAGTTGATAAATATCAATCATTTTTTAATGAACTCCAAAACGTTGACATGCTTGTCTTGTAGAAAGTTCCTTAGATTTGACGGCCGAAATTGCCATCTGCATGCTATCAACGTTCCAGCTAGGTTCTGGTTTTATTTTTTTATAGTTCCGTACCATCTAAAATAAAAATATACTTGAATAAATAAAAAATTTTCATAAACAGTAAGGATATCCTTTCATTATAATTTTGATTGAAATAGATATTGCATATTCAAGGAAGTCCGCGGAACTGATCGATCAAATAGTCGAAAATATTATAAATTTTCAGTAATCTTCATATTATTTTTACATTATTCGACATAAGAGGTTTAAAAATGATTGAAAAATGTATGAACTTGTATTTAAAAAATGTCCAGTCTCTGTCGAAGTATGAGTTAGCCCCGTCAGCGTCGCGTCGTGTCGGTCCTGTCTGCCCCACCACTACCTGGTCCTCTGTGCCCCCGCATTTAATTCCTAAACAATCCTACCTACACTTGATACGTCGAAAATTTCAGAGACGCAACTTCGGCAAAAAGTAAGCTAAGTGAACCCTAACATACATTCAGTTAACATTTCAATAGGAGGAGCACTGATAAACATGATGAGAAGGCTATATGTATGGAATTTTCTTATAAGCTTACCTTGAATTTTCGTTTTTTTCACTTTTTTCTGAGAGCGTTGATTCGACATGAGTGCTGACTTGACACAAACTGAAATAGTCACTGTACATTGTAATGCCGGTTGTAGCGAAGAGATGGCGCCATAAAATACAATATTATCAAGCCGAACCCTTGTGCCCCGCCGGTCCTCTGTGCCCCACTCTCCCCTACCTAAAATTTTAGCTGAATCATTGTAGTTTCAGAGCACGGTGCTTTGAAATTTAAAAAGCAGCGTCATTAAAAAAACACCGCGTATTCTAAAAATCATTTTAGAGGCTAAGCAGTTAATAAAAATTCTGTTAGTACTCACGAGCCCTATTCGATACTATTTATTTTCAGCAATTGAAAATCAATAGTGTCGAAGAAACTAGGACGTCGAAAAAGTCCCTTCAAATGGAATTACCCAAATATAGTTTCAGCCATTGCCGATGCTCAGATATTTTATTTATTTTGTGAAATAAGAAAGAAAGTATTCTACTTAGGGTTTAACGGACTTTTTATACGGACAACTTTTGTATAGTATGTATATTATATAACAACAATATTTATTTTCATCAAAAACTTTGTCTCTATGTTTCAGTTTGCAGTGATAATGATGAATATGAACAAAAACATTTGCTATTCGGAGTTCACCCCAGTGACTTCAATAGACAGCTCAAGACAATCTCAGCCGAACCGCATGAGAATACAGCTATTCACGTCTTGTATGATGATGGTACTGACGAGCCAAAAGCAGTTGTTGAAAGGTTAGATATGATAGCAAGGGGCAAGACGATAATTGGACAGGATGGCCACAGTCGAGGCTTTTATCCACACGTTCATCCCATATTCAATACAAAAGGAAAAGTATGTTTCCAGCATAAGGATAACCGATCTAAAACCTGGCCAGTTCCTTTTGAATTAGCTATGAAATGGGGTGTAATGTCCTCTTCGCCAAGTGATCCAGCTTACATTAACCAAAACCTAGGCCAAACTGGCGAAACAAGCGGTACAGGAGGCGCAATCATGAATGTTCCCAGATATAATGAAAATGACAAACGAGTTTTTCAAGATAGTAACTCCGATCGAGAAGAAGTGAGGCAAGTTGGGCATGGAACACCTAGAAGTTGGGGTGAAATGGATGCTTCGTCAAGTTCAGCACCACTTTCTCCCGAATATGGCGATCGTGATTACCTTCCGTCAGCCGAAAGTGTGGAACAACGCATGAGAAGACCCGTAGGCAGACCAAGAGGCAGTGGCAGAGGAAGGAGAGGCAGACCCACCGACGGAATTAAAAGACCCGTAGGCAGACCAAAAGGCAGCAAAACCAAACCCAAAGAATAAAATATCATTTCATTTGTACCGACGGTAGTAGGTGACTGATGATTCTCAACTCATCGAGTCCCGGACGTTAGGAACACACGGGCGTGGTTAGCGCTCGGATGGGTAACCGTTCATTATTTTCGTTTAGTCACGGTCTTACTGCGTTCAACTACTGCCGAGCGGAGGGTTTCGAAGTCGAGGATGCATGTGTACACTCGATCATATCAAGTGTCTACATTCAAACTTAACTGTCGGTAACCGGATGCGTTCGGGAAAGGTTTCCTGCAGTTTTCCTTTCCCTTGGTCTAAAGTTTAAGAAAATGCGAGTGTTTCTGTTGAAAAAACCAGTTGCAGAGAGTAGAGGATAATTTGTATAGTAATTATGGGTTTTCGGTATGCAAATATTCAACATGTATGTAGATGCTGGTAATAAAAATATCGTTAAAAAATATTTGTTTGTTTATATTCCGAAGTCATCCTTTAAATAGAAAATGCGTGCACCCAGATATTTGACAGTGCTTTTATCTTCTTTGGAAACATTTTAAATACATTAAATCATATTGATGCAATATAGAAAGATTTATGAAAATTACCATTATCTTTCTCTGAAAAATGGGCGTGTCACGAAAATCTTGAAAGCACTTTTGTTGCTTTTCTTGAATGCTGATTGGGTAATTTGAAAAACTCGAAGAAAGGAATGTTGCCAAATTCACACATATAATTAAGAAAAAGGGTTTCGGTTCAAGGACAGTGACAAAGAATGTCATATTTGTCGAAAACAACGAGGGTAAAAAAATACCACCAAATAATAATATGATAATAATAATTTACTAGAGTAGTAGGGATATGCCGATTCTGGAACACTCACCGACAGATGGCGCCACCGTCGCAAGTAATCGACACCAACAAATGACCAAGTAAGGTCAGGAAGTGAGATTGATAATGCATATTCCTGCTGCGATAGCATTACACCATCGGTCGGTAAAACAGGGAGGTAGGTAATTTTGTGGTTGAAAAATTAAATTAAATTACTGGGACACTGAATTCTGAAGTCGATCGGACCTCTTTTTCTACAATGTGAGAGGTCCGATTCAAATAGTGGAAGAAGATATCAGTGATCTACCTCACTAACTTCTACGCATGTGCAATCATCAGCTTGAATCAACCTACATTTTATCAATTTGAATTTCACGCGTTAAGACTTCATGACTATTGTTCATAAAAATGAATCAATTTGAAAAGTGAGGTTGAGCGCATGTCCGCCATCTTGGAAAGTAACTTACAGGGTTTTCTACCAATTATATATCAAAAACTCGATAATTATGCGTAACTTATGTTCACAAAGCTTATGGATCGTGTTTGCTGTCCTTATATTCTTTACTGTGTCGTAAAAGCTTGAAGTTTTACAGGTTTCAAATGGGTTTGGAAATGTTTTAAATCTCTAATAATTTTAACTTTCCCGTTTACTATTTAATCCAAATTTATTGTTTAAAGTTGTATATACTATTGAAACCTTCGAATATCAGCAAAAAGCTACAGAAAATTTACTTGAAATTGTTGAGTTTTTTGATATATGATTTGTTATTTCTCACTGCTTCTCATTGTTATCTGTGTTAACTGTTATTTATCATTCCAGATTTTAAACCAAATTAAGTAAATTTTTCATATAACTAAATTGTCCATCTTAAACTAATGAGGTGGAATTTAGAATTCTTCGGATATAAGCATCCTTTACTTGGAAGATTACATTTCTTAACTACTTAGGCTTATGAATTGATTTGGAATTGGATTTGAAATTTGGATCGCTCTGTAGAACTTAGTATAGCTAAATTTCCGATTTTGAACTACAGTTCAGCGGGATCCATTATAATAGAAATAGTATTTAGTAAGGCATTCTTTTTGTTATTTATTCTATTTCGTACATGATTTGAATTAATCTCTAGTTAATGGCTAAATATTATATTGGATCTACCGGGTGTATTACACTTGTCATTCTCAGTTCTTCTCTCTAGATTTAAGGTTGGTTCCTTACAGACCAGGTTAGATTGAGTATAAGTTAATGTTGTCCTGGGCTTCCCGCCCCTTTGCGAATAGATTACTGATTACTGATCAGGTCCTGCCCTGCTCTTAAATAATAAGTTTCTAGTTTGGGATTGTATTCGGGGGCTATTTGTTTGGGTTGATATGGAGGATAAGCGCAAACTTATCAAGTTTGCTAACTGGAACGCTCATAGTGTTGTGGGCAAGAGGGAGGAAGTCGAGTCGTTGTTATTTCAGAACGACCTCGACGTACTCTGTATATCTGAATCATGGCTGACTCGTGATCAGACCTTTGAAATCAGGGGTTACATTACCCATAGATGCGACAGAGTTTTTGGTAGGGGTGGAGGATCGCTTATATTGATTAAGGACGTTTACTGTGTTGACAGGATTGACCTGACAGGCCCTTGGATGGGAGACTTGGAGGCTGTTGGTATAACCATTAACACGTCGCTTGGGAGGGTGGTCTTCCTCTCTATTTATGTTTCTCCGGATGCGAGAATCACACAGGATTCCTGGCAGGGCCTTATCGACCTCGTGTCAAATCGGGGCTCTCTAGTAATGTGTGGGGATTTTAACGCCCACTCCCCTATGTGGGGCTCCCCCAACTCGAACTTTCTGGGCAATCAGCTGTGTCCTGCGGTGTTTGACAGTGGCCTGATTCCTCTCAACGACTCAGCGCCCACTTTCATAGCGGCTCCGGGTCGGATGGCCAACAATCTCGATCTTGTCTTCTCCACAGCGGCTCTGGCATCGATCTCCACGGTCAGGGTTGGAGACAACAGTTACCACTCGGATCATTTGCCGGTCTTTGGAAGGTTGGATGCCTTCCCATCTCTCTGCCGCTCCTCTTCCAACAGATTTAACATTAAATCGTTGGACTGGGCCCTGTTCAACGGGAAAATGGAGAGTCTAATCCCGGCCTTCAGTTTAGAATTGGCAGGGGGTGCCATACCTGCAAACATTTATGATAAATTCATAAAGGGGGTTTTTGACTCCTTAGAGGAGAGCGGTGCCTATAGAGCAGACTCCCTGGGTGGGGTGAGGGCTAGACAGCCGCTCTGGTGGAATGCGGAATGCGAGGCGATCCAGTCTAGAAGGAGACAGGCAAGAAAGAGATTCTTATCTAATCAGTCTGATGAGGAATTAGATGCCTATAGGAGGGTGGACAGCGAGGTAAGGGCTCAGTTGAGGGGAATAAAGCACCAGTCCTTTCGAACATTTTGCGAATCCTTGGATCCGGCGACTGGTTTGTCGAGGATTTGGCGGACGGTTAAAGCTTTAGCTTCTAGGGCCGGTGAACCTCACACTGGTGTGGTCACAGATCCGGACTCGCCCGTCATCAGGGGCCTCCAGGAGGAACTGATTCGCCCAGACATTCCTCCGCAGACAAGAGACCCTTTTCCTGATCCCGATGAGCTGGACCCAATGAACCAGCCTTTTTCTTGGGAAGAGTTTCGGGTGGCGTTATCTCATTGCAAGGCCAAGTCTGCCCCTGGCATGGACGGCCTGTCTTATGAGATTATTAGGGGCTTCTCGGACCCGTTGCTGAGTTTTTTGCATGGCTTATTTAATGCAATGTTCCATGTTTCTTCTTTTCCGGAAGCTTGGAGAGACACTCGTGTTCATTTTATACCTAAACCGGGTGGGAAGAGCTTTCGGGCAATCTCTCTCACTTCAACTTTTTGCAAGTTGTTTGAGAGACTAATTCAGAGGAGACTGGAATACTTAGCTGAGCACAACGACTGGGTCCCTGAGTTCCAGTTTGGTTTCAGAAGGGGCAGGTCTTCTATGGACTGTGCGGCCTTGGTGGCTTCGGATGTTATGATGGGCTTCGGCAGACGTAAAAAAACGCTAGCGCTAGCGTTGGATTTGAGGGGGGCTTTCAACGCTGTTCTGCCGGGGCCTTTGATTGATGAATTGAGGGATTTGGGGGTTCCGGTAAGATTGCTTAACCTTGTTTCTTTCCTGATTAGCAGACGGAATCTCTTCTTCTCCTCGGATGGGAGCAATCCAAGGTCTTGCGGAGTTGGTGTTCCCCAGGGGGGAGTTCTCTCTCCACTCCTTTTTAACTTGGCTCTCCGTAGGCTCGGACAATACCTGCCGGCTGGAGTGAGAGTGGCCATGTACGCAGACGACCTGCTTCTTTACGTCACCGGGGGCACTACTCAGGAGGCTTCTGATCTGTTAAGATTGGCATGTGAGCGATTAACTCCCTGGCTTGCGACTTTGGGTCTTTCCATCTCTATCCCGAAGTCGCAGCTCTGCTTTTTCTCTAGAGGCAGGCAGGGGATCCATGATATCTCCATCATGATAGCCGGAACGGTCATTCAATGTCAGTCCTCTCTCAATTACTTGGGGATAATTCTAGACAAAAGAATGACCTGGATCCCCCACATCAGGGCTATTGCAGCTAAAGCCTCAAGAGCAGTCAATATCCTCCGGGTTATTGCGAGAATCTCTGGGGGCGCCTCCCCTTCTCTTTTGCTCACAGTCCATAAGGGACTAGTTAGGGCATGCCTGGAATGGGGGCTCCTCTATTTTTTAGAGCTAGCGCCACGGCCCTGAAAATGCTCGATACAGTCCATCATGCTTCTCTCAGGGTTGCCCTGGGGTGCATGAGCTCGACGCCCATCTCTGTGCTCCTCTCTGAGGCTTCCGTAACTCCCCTGTCATTCCGTAGGTCTTTGTTGGCAAACAGGTTCATCCTCCGTAACTTTTGTTGGAATAACAGCCCTCTAGCAGCAAGGCTGGAGGATCTGGCCATGGAGGCTCGATCTAGGACCTTCAGAGTTAGCCCGGACAAGTTTGGCTTACTATCATCATTTGAGGCCATGTGTGCATTCACTGGGGCCATGGAATGCTCTTCACGCCCGGGTTATTTTGATGATCCTTGGAGCGACTTGCTGGCGGAGATCTCCGTCGATCTGGAGTCTGGTGAGGCTTTCAGGAACTGTGAGTTTGTGCGGCAGCTCTTTGATGAATTCGTGGACCGGCAGTTCCCCGGGGCAACATGTATCTATACTGATGGATCGGTTGATCCGTCCCGGGGGATGGTGGGTTGCGGATACTATATCCCCTCTAGGGATCGCAGGTTTGGAGTTCGGCTGCGGGATCATATGTCTGCTCTCTCGGCGGAATTGTATGCTCTTTTCTACGCGGTCAAGCACGTGGTAGAGTCGGGTTTGAGAAACGTGGCTATATTCACGGACTCGCGCTCGGCTCTGGAGCGTTTGTTGTGTAGATTCTCGGAATCCACGGGTCCTGTTCTGGCACGCGTGGTGGGTAATGGTGTTGCTGCTGCTGAGAGGGAAGCTTTTACCATCAGATTCTGCTGGATACCGTCGCACAGCGGGATTGGGGGTAATGAAGTGGCTGATGGGGTGGCCAAGCAGGCCTCTAGATTTCCAGTTACTGCATTAAAAGGAATCCCTGTACGGGATCTCCGGGATATCTGTCAAAGGGATTTTGACTTCTGGGTGGCGTTGTGCTGGCCTTATGGCAGTACTGACGGGTCAAGAAGGGACTACTTCTTGCGGGTTAATGTTAAGACGCCTAGGCCTTGGTTTCGCGGTCTCCATCTGCCCAGACGATTTATTAATTTGGTCACTAGACTTAGGACTGGACACATATGCACAGGGTATCATTTTGCAAGGATGGGCTGGGGTCTTCGGGTTGATTGTGAATGTGGGGGACAGTTCAAGGACCTTACCCATCTTCTGAATCAGTGCCCCATCTTGATGGGGGGAAGGCCGGCACTGCACGAATTTTTTGAACGTGTTAGTCCCGGGCTTCCTCCTGGCCTGGTGGATATAAATGACATTGTTTTCAGTCCCACAGAGGAATCAGTGATTGAGCTGGGTCGGTTCTTTCAGCGGGGTAACATGGTAATTTAAGCTCAATAGCCTTATACTTTTTGTTTTGTTGGCACCTTAGAGTGTTAATCTTTTAATTGAGTGGATAGTTCTTAAATGGGTGTGTGGTTTGAATTTTGCCGCCTTCCTGCGCGGGCGACTCCCCTCCCTTCCCTCCTAATGGCGGGTCTGGTATGGTGTGAGGTGGTCGCCTTCGTGGGAACGTGCCAGTCTGATCTGATATCTAGGAGTGGTTTTCTGATTACCTTTGGTCTACTTCAGGAATTCGGGGATGGATGTGATTCAACTGTGGCAAATTTGATGGAAGAGGAAATTTGAAAAGGTCTGGAGGATTTCTACTGGATTTTAAGGAAAATTTAAAAATTTTGTGGTTATGTCATGGCTTGTTGATTGAATCAAAAGGCCAAAAACAAAGAAGAAGAAGAAGAATATGGTGCAAGCGTCCAGTCTTATCGCTTCAGTGTATGATAATTTGCGCATGCGCAATATGAAGTTTCTGCTACTAATTAAGGTAATTTATAACTAATTAAACTGAAGCTTAATAAACTGAAGATAATTTTTAAAAAAACTTGTAACTAATTAGATTAACTTATAACTTATGGAACCAAAATAAAACTAATTAAGTTATGACTAAGATAAAAAATAATTAAATTGAGCTGAAAATAGTTATACCAAGATAAAACAAATTGAATTAGGTTGGAAATAATTGATCAAAGATGAAACTAATCAAGGTAAAAATAATTGATAACTTAAATGATCAAATAATAAACTAATTCATTTATTGACTTAAATTAACAGGATAGTGAATTGGGATTAAGTAGACACAGTTTTGATAGTTTATTATGAATGTTTATTTAACAACAATCTTGAACTAGTTTTAATAGATCACATTCTTTATAAAAAATATGAACATAGATTTATAAAAATATTCACTAATATATTATATGTTTTTTGTGCAATTTAGTAATAATTGCTTGGCAATCAGGACTTTGCAGTGAATAGTTACTATCAATAGAAAATTGCAGCTCATGTACAAGATCGTTTGGATCTCTCCTACCCTTCCTCCTCCTGCTCCTCCTCCTCGTCCTCCTAATTCTCTTTCTTATCTGTCTCTTCCTCATTTATCTTCTTTTCTTCCAGCTCTCGCTCATCTGTCTCCTCTTCATCCATCTTCTCCTCATTAAGCTTATCTTCCTTATCCATATGCTGATCATCTTTTTTCATAACTTTAACATTGTCCTCAAATTCTCCGCTTGAAGCTTCTTTATTAAGAGTCCTAAAACTTAAATTCTTTTTCACATTGAAAGTTGAATCATACTTAAGTTTTTTTCCCGTACATATTTGGTTTCGCACCTGTGGACATGTCAACTTTATTCTTTCTGGTATTGAATTTTCTTTGAGGGCTCTTTTGCTTTAGGATTTCACGCAGCTCTGCAATAACTGAACTATTACTATCATCAATTTCATCATCATTGATGAACGATGATCATGAAATTGATGATAGGAATAGTTTTTTTTCAAACAAAAAAATGGGTTTATTTTTGTGTGGATTTGAATAAATTTGCGGGCTATGTGAGTAGTTGAGGGCAACTGTAGCTCTTCAGTCGTCATACCCGCACTCCTCAATGTTTTCTCAGACGTCTGGCACCTACTCCCACGCCTCGCCTATCTGGGTCTTATCACGATAGACGGATGTGTTTGTTTAAAGTATAATCATAGACGATAAGGTGGTGTGAAAGAATGAATTTCTAGGAATTGTATGTATTGTGACGGGTTAATTCGTACCCCGCACAAATACAGTATAAGATGAGTTTAGAATCACGAATCGCAAATCAACTAAAAATAAGAGAATCATTACCTGTCAAAACTAGGGAGGTTAGGTCATGCGACCGGAACCAATACTTGCCAGACCACGGGGTTCCAAATTATAAAAATTTCATTATTTCTTTTAATTTCTGGTTTGTATCATTTTGTTTATTTCATATTGCAACTCGAGTGGCAAAGGTGGATCAACCACCACACACAACAATAACGACAACTGTCAGCTTAAACGAGGGTGCCTGCAGTGGAGGGCTGCTGTCGCCAGGGACTAAGAAGAGGAGATTTTCCTGGCGCATGCGTAGTGGATGGGATTCCCGCACGTACAAGAGCGCTCGGAAAAACTAGGATCAAGCTGGCGCAGAGAATCTGCGCGGTGAACCGATTCAGCCACCCCTGGACCATCGACTAGCAGGAGACCTCGAGGTTCTGCGTAACACAGAACGCACCCCGACTATGCGCCACCACGCTGCGGGTTACCGAACCTGGCAGTTGTCCTTTTCCTTCGTTCGTCCTCTCACTCTGTAGTTCAACGCTCGTACTCGAGTGGCGCTCCGACTCCTATGAGAGGGAGAACGGGGACGCCACTCTAAAATTCATTCGTGATTCCAAGCTCCGAGTGAGTACTTCGTGGAGACGAGATGATACAATCTGAAAAGGAATATTAAATTAAAAGAGGAAAAATGAGAGGACGCGCCAAAGGAGATCGAATTCTGCCAGGTGTGTTCCCTATAATTTCTTTGTCTTAACCTTTAATTTCATTTTCGCGTTTCAACGTCGTGTGTCGAATCAGTAGACACACGCTGTTGAAATTTGTCAATTGCTGATCTCGGTCATGGTCAAAACTTCCATTCGAGTTAGTGAGTGTCAATTTGAAATAAAATGTCAGTCTTTATTTTACTTTGATTTTGAGTAGGGCGAAGGCCCACTCTTCATGGATAATTGTATTCAGGCGTGTTCATTTGAAAATGAATGTCGACTCTTATTTTCACTTCCGTTTTGGAGTGGGGCAAAACCCCACTCATTATAAAGTCATGAAATAAGTGTAATCTTATCAATTGAATTTCTCACTCAAGTATATTGATGATTAATATTAAAATGTTTGATTTTCTCTGACTTCACCTCCCACTGCGTTCCCTTTACTCCGCCACTCTACCGGAGCTAGTTGGCAAATAGACCATTGTCTCATTCTGAAGTATTAAAATGATGTAAAGTGTTTCTTTTGGTATTTTTAATCTAGGGAAACTATCTGGCGCCCTTCAGGCATTTCTTGGACTCATTCTGAGTCCGAGCTTTAGTGAAATCAATAAAAATTTTGGTAATCAGCAAAAATGCGCTTACAGCATATAGTTTTTTTACGTACGAATCAGTAGAGAGAAAGGCGTCTTTGCATTAAGGTTATGAAGCTGGATGAACAGAAGAGATTTTTAAGATAAAACGAGTAATAACGGGTCGTCGACAAATCCCATATGTTCACGAGTTACAAGATCTGGCTGGCGAGGATATAGACGGAGTTTTTTTTTACCAGAAAGAACTATTGGGTGTAAAGAAAGATGATATGATGAGACAAAATTTATAATTGAACGAGTCATACGTAGTAAGTGGGAAGGTTCCACAAAACAGTTACTTGTGGAGTGGATTGGATATTCTGATGAATACAATTCTTGGATACCTGCCAGCGACTTGACAAATTTACCAGGAATAACGATCAATGTCACCTAATTTTACCGAGCAATAGCAGTATGAAGTATTTTCCGCACAATTCTACGACTCGCTTTACCACACAGCTGCCGCACGAAATTCGTTTGCAGGGTCGCTGGGCTATTGGTCTTACAGAAATTAAATTTCCAAGAATATTTATTCATGTAAGACACAATATACCTGATTGAATGGAAAATCGCATAGCTCTAATGACGAATGTGTCATGCAGTAGTAGTATCGTTAAAGTGAAAAATGAAGAAAATTATGAGAGAAAAATGAAAGTAGCGAACATTGACGGTGAAGATTTACTTGCTAAATACTCGTTTCCTTACGTTCTTAAGGGGGACACCGAGTTGTCTGAGCTTAATCACAATGCTATTAGAGATAAATACACAAAACAGCAGGTATGTTGACTGGTGAATGGTTAAGTCCTATGGTTTCCAAATTTCGATCTGGTGTGTACCCACAGGTAAACGATCTTGTATGAGCGATAAACAAAACCCTGATTGCTCGAGAACACGTAGGCTTAGTTTTCAAAACAGAGAAAGATTGTTATATTGTTGTCATATGAATATGAATATAATAAACAATTATTATCAGATAATTCTCATTAAGCTAATCACCCTCCAAGCCTGGCTCGTGGATTACCGGAGAAAATGTTTGTTTATTGCGATATTTGCGAACCTCATATTACAGGTGATGTACAAACACCGCTTTTACGTATTATTCCTGTCGACACTCGAAACTACATTTTTGCATCCATACAAGTTACTCAGTTTTCCTCTTCGGGTAGTAGTAATAATTATATGATCTAGTAATAATGAGTTATTACGTAGATTGCTGCACAACACAAGTCGGTGGAGGGGGAATATCAAAAGTTTATGTTGATCGTCCTATCAGAGAGATAATGGCATCGGAAGCTTTCTAGGTGGACTTTTTCGAAAGGAGGCACTTTGAACAGGTGTTAACGTTTTTAAATGATGGCGATAGGAAAGTTCCACTCAAGCAGGCATTCAACTCGTGAGTTAATGAATCTGGTTAAAAATTAAAAAGAAAAGCTTTGGATAAAAGTGATAATCTTATGAATGGATCAGGTTAGAAATTTGGTGTACAACATTTTTGACCTCAGTTGTCCGGAGTTCGTGGTCTTGAGAGTGTCAAGCAGCTTAGAAAAGGGATTAAGCGGAAAAAAGTTAAGAGGTTTAGTACAACACGTAAATCCAAGGAGAAGAAGAAAGGGGTGTAAAAGACGAAATCTAAAAATAAAATCAATAGTAGTGAAAAAAGGAAATATAAGAAAACACAGAAGAAACAAAAGCGTAAATTTAGCGTAGGAAAATATCGTTCAATTTCGGATATTTTTGGCGGTTAATAACTAGATTATTATATTTTGTCATTTTTAAACTCACATTCTAGCGAGTGTTTGAAAACTGAACTGGATCTTCGTTCTCTTTTACCTACTCAAACATCTGTTGAGAGCTCGCAATGGGTCCATTACAAGTCCGTTTTATCACTGACCGACCGTCCGCCGATAGAGTTTGTTATTCCAGGTCACGCCGAAGAATACATAGATATCGCTGATACAATGCTCAGTATATGTGTCAAGCTGGAAGCGCCGGGAAACTTCTGCAAATGCAGCCGATATGAAAAGTGTAACTGTAATTTACAACTTACTTCATTCGATGTTCAATCAGGTGGACGTATATTTCAATCAAAAACTCGTTTCTCCTCCAAACAACGCATACGTGTACAGAGTTTACCTGGAAACATTGCTCAATTATGGATCGGCTGCAAAAAAGAGCCATCTGACTTCCGCTCTTTGGTGTGTAGATACTGCAGAAAAATTGGAAGATTTGTCCACCGAAGACACAGCCATCGATATCCGTCGGGCACATTTTGGTGCAGGCAGAACAATATATCTCATCGGTCACCTGCATTGCGACATTTTCAATAAAAACAAATTCCTTCTCAACGGAGTCGAGATGCGTCTTCGACTCGTACGTAAAAAAGATGGTTTTTGTCTTTTGGATCCCGTCAGGACATGCAGTTTACATATTTTGGAAGCATCGCTCCTCGTACATCGTTCAAAAATAAGCACCGGAATTTTACTAGCACACACAAATGCTCTAGCTCAAGGAACAGCAAAATACTTGATAACAAGAGTGGAGGTCAAAGCGCTTATTTTACATAGCGGTATTCACGGTGGAACTCTTCATAATGTTATTCTCGGTCAGTTGCCTAAAAGAATAATCATTGGTTTCGTCGAGAACAGAGCCTTTAGAGGAAATAGAGAACTTAATCCGTTCAACTTTATAAATTATAAGATTAATTTCTAATCTCTTTACGTCGATGGCACACAAATACACTCGAAAACTCTGCAGCCAGATTTTTCCAAAAATAAAGTTTACGTTGATGCTTATCAGACTCTTTTCTCTGGTACTGGTATTCACTTTCTTAATGTGCGTGATGATATTGTTAGAAGCGATTATCCAGAAGGATTCTGCCTGTTTGCTTTTGATCTTAGCCCTGATCTTTCTGCAAATTGTTATTCTCACTGGAATCTCGTAAAACATGGAAGTCTACAAATAGAGGTGCGTTTTGAAGAACCACTTGCCAACACAGTAAATTGTATTTTATACGCAGAACACGATAATGTGTTGAAAATTGACGCGTTTAGACAAGTTATTGTTGATATTGGAGGGTAATAAATTATTTTAGCCGCCGCCTTCATTTCTCGCAATTTTACATTAAAAACGGTAGGAAAAATCTTGACCATATGTCATTATATATACGTTTTTTTTAACCAAGCGACCATCTTTCATTTCGTCCAAAGTAGCCTTACAAGTCCGTTGTTTCATTACGTGGTTACTCGTTTGTGCGTGGCACGCAACTCTTTGTCGCTGCCGTCTTCTTTAAACGCATTATCAGCAAGACTTTAATTGTGCGCAGAACATTATAGACTACGTGATTAATATTCAAGGCTTTCGCGATCTTGAGAATAAGTTTATTGCAGAAGAAGTGGCCGTGATGGCGGTGGATCATAACTTTAGCGGACATTGGATAGCTGCACCACCTTACCCCTTCACGGATCTCTGTGGCGATGCGAAATAACAAAATAACTGGCTCACCCGTTATTTTCATGGCATCGAGTGGTTTGAAAGAGATACTCCTATGAATTTTCTACATTCGATTCTTTGTAATTTCGCAAAATCAGCTGATCAAATCTACACCCAACTTTTAAAAAACTTTTAAAAAACAAATGTCTGTTCTAAAAATAACAATCTTGAGACGGCGGTGACATCGAGAAAATTCACTGACAACATAGAAATCCTGTTAAAAATCAATCAGACACTGAGTGATTTGCCTCGACTTGGAAATCCTGGAAATAGAGATGGACAGCCTTCAGATACTTTGAGCATTTAAAGTAATACCACGACACACGACTGGTGTATTTTCTGCGGATCGGATACCGAAAGTGTGGATGAGACCGGCTGCTTTAATTTTCAACACAGATCCACACAAAGAGAACGGATCGCATTGGGTTGCGGTTTATATTGACCGAAATGGCCACGGAACGTACTTTGACAGCTATGGCCTACCGCCTCTTATTTCTCAACATCTTTATCATCTGCGAGGAAACTGTACCCTATTTCGATGGAAGACAGCAGAGTTACAAAGTTTCTTTTCGGACGCGTGCAGGCAGTTTTGTAGTATCTTCTTTCATTATATGTGCAGTGGTTTTCCTTTGTATGAATTTACCAGGCTTTGTCTGGCAGAAAGTGACCGCACGGCCGCGTTGTTTTATAAAATGATTAAAAAAAAAAATTAAGCCGAGCGTTTCACACAAATCTGAAGACAGGTTTCAAGGTGGGGATTATAACAAGGGGGCTAGTAATACACATATTGAATCCTGTGTTCAATCTTGCTCTTCACAACTTGCTACTTCATGCCTAACATAGTATACTTACATTTAATACACCGCACTACGTGTTACTTTAAGAGTTTATCAAATATAATTTTGCGATGTTTTTATTAATATCTATAAGTCTTCAAGCATCTTTCTCTCTTTTTTCATGCTGCGTCACTTGTATGTCTTTACTTTTAAGTTTCATTGGAAATTGTCGTTTGGAAGAAAAGGAAAGCGTCTTTGTGTGTGATTTTATTCAATGAAATAAGATGATATCCCTGTCTACGATGTGTAATAAGTCATAATAATAATCATCATAATCGCCATAATAATCGATAATTGAAAGTACATGTATCTTTTCGATGTAAACTATTTTTAATTTTTTACCTTATCATTAACCGGTTTTACTAGTTGTAATTAGATGTAATTTTTTTTTAATTTGGTGAATAAATCTATTTTAATAGGTTTCAACGCAACTCTTATCTATTTATTTATCTTCCCCTTCGTTTAGAAAATAAGTTTTATTATTTAACTTTGAAATTTATTTCTCAATCAAAAGGCATTAAAGAAGAATCATAGAAGTTAATTATTCTTTCAGCAGTAGTCTAGAATCTAAGAAGCCCTAAGTACAGCTCTGAATATGGCACCATGCAGTCTACGAAACTCCATTCACCCTGCACAAGTATAAAAGTCACTGAAATTTCATATTTTGTGCATCTATTCCTCATCTTCTATTCCTAGACTTTAAACAAAGACAAGCATTAAACTGCACATTAAATTGAACTAGAAATGTACAATCTTCCCAACGTATTGCCAAAAAATATAATATGATTATTACAACTCGGTTATTATTTTACATATACATAAAAAACTGCGTTCGACGTAGTGGACGCAACGGGACACATTTTTCAACATCTGGAGATTGGAAGAAAGATCAATTTAACTAATTTAATTGTTCAAATCATTTATTGATTTCAATACAAGTTGTACCTTTGTACAGTTGTACTTTATACCTTTTTGATATGCTCTTTCTTGTACGCAGCTACATTTTTGTCTACTTGTGCCATCATCTCCTTATACTCCTCATTGTCAAGTTGGTCTGCATGTTTTGCCTGCTCACGGCAGTAGGCTGCAGATTTAGCGCATTTTTGAGCTAACTCTGCAATGCATGTCTTAGTCTGAGCCTTGTATAATTTCCTATCTTCTTTAAATGCCTCAACTATTTCTTTACAGCAGTTTTGAGCAGTCTTGAAACAAAAACCAAATAATTTTTCAGTTTTACATTAAACTTTCCTGTATAAATTAACCCATTACTGATCTTTTACATATTGCTTGTATGCTCGACATTGCTATACATTTAAGAATTTTGTTCTCACGCACTAGAAAGTAAAAAATCTTTTTCAAGATATATCAAATATGGATAAAAATATTCATTGATTGAAAATATTTTTCACGATATTATAGACTTTCCTTACTCAATTGGACTGAGTTTTATAAACATAAAAAAAAAACATAATTATTAATATTTATTTATTGTGAAACTTGTTTCGTAACTGTTTAGAGATAAGGAAGAACACTCTACAATAGATAATGAACCTACGGTAGAAACACAGAAAAACGTCGATCCTCAAAAGTATTCCTCACCGATTCAGTGTTCTTTCGAGTTGAAACAAAAATGAGACACCGCAGAATTAGAATGCAACTATGTTCATGGTGTAGTTTCACACTTGAAGTATTCTCATTTTGAGAAAAAATATCTCATTTCGAGACCATAACAAATGAGCTGCAACGAAAATAAGCCCACTGTTTTTCTGTGTGACCATTAATTAAAAACACTTATATATGTAAAATAACAAATTTAATTGAATTGATAATCAGGACGCTGTATGTGTTAATACATTAAAATAAGAATTAAGTATGCTAGGTATATTTATGCTTTTAATTAAAGCATAGGTACTGTAGGTTCGATATCTACTGTAGGGTGGTCTCCCCTACCATTAAATCAATAAATATATAAACTTGGATTGGAAAAAACCACATATTGTATTCGAAATAAATTATAAATAATATTCTCAAAGTACCTGAACATCCTCAGTGTTTTTGGCTTTATGATAACACTGATGACATTTGACCTTTCTGGATACAAAATTTTTGTGGAATTGTTTATTAGCATCAGTTTTCCGACATATGGTTGATATTTGGTCAGGCGTTATTTCTGCACTCTTTACAGTGTCAGCTTCACCCTACAGAAAGAAGAAAAAAATATAACATATTTCCAAAAACTTGTTTAATTTAATAAATATCTAGGAATTAAAAATTGTTGTTGTCTACTGACCAGCAGATCACCGTATGTTTGTGCAACAGCATCACTTATTAGAGACATGGAATCGTCAACTGAAGCAGCAATATTGTCGGCTAAATTAGCTGCGAAGACTATCTGTAAAGATACATAAAAAGTAATGATAAAATTGTACAAAAATACTATATTTTAACTTTCAACGTTTAATTTTCAATACATTTGATGGATATATATTTGGTTATAGAAAATCAAGAGAGGAGCTTTTATTAAATACATTTGTATTATTTAATATATTTTTGAATAATTCAGATCTGAGCCATATTCCTTTTTATGCTTCATCCAAAATTATGGTAGATAACGTTAATTAGAAAAATTTCTACAATAAACGATGGAAATAAGGTTATAAAGACTTCATATCGGTGAAATTATTTTGGTATTTTTATTTTTATTTCCATAATTCCCTAAAAAAATATCAAAGAAAAAATCAAAGTCATTTCACAATTTTTGAAATTACTGCTACCCGCAAAATCATTCAACATTTGTAAATTGATTGGATTAGCTAAGATATTTTCAAAATATTCCAAGCTAAACCAAGGCAGAAGACCAGCGAAAAAAAAAACAGAAAATTGCATTTGCTTAAGCATCGAAAAATATTTAAAAACTGAATTCGGAAATGTTGAAAATAATTATTCTTGCTTTTAAAAATAATATGATTTATATTATCGGCTCCCGAGGTTTTACTACTGGTACTTCTGGTTTTTTTTTATTAACTTATTCCTCAACCAAAACAGACTAATTTTCAGACCAAAAATAGGAATTTCCTGCAAAATAGTTGAGTTTTCAACCCAAAGATGTGAATTTTTGACAAAAACGTTTAATTTTTAACAGAAAAAAGAGAATTTTTCACAAAAATAATTGAATTTTCAACCAAAAAAAGGCGAGTTTCATATTTGCAGCTAAAAAATTTATTTTCAACTAAACAAAAGCGACTTTTCAACAGGTTAGTTCGATTTTTAACCAATAAAATGAATTTTTTACGAAAATGATGAGTCTTCAATCAAAAATTGTATTTTCAACAAAACAAAAAAACACATTTTTAACCAAACAGTTGAACTTTCAACCAAAGGGATTAATTTTCTACCCAAAAATACAAATTTTTAACAAAATAAATAAATTTCCAACTAAAAAAGGTAAATTTCGAACAAGAAATAGGAAACTCGTAAATTTTTAGTGAGCAAATTAATTTTCAAACAAATAAAGTAAAATTTCAAGGAATTAGTTTAATTTTAAACTGAACTTCTACTAAACTTAAATTTTTATGAAAAAAGATAAATTTTCGACAAAAAAACAGTTGAATTTTCAGTGATATGAACGAATTTTTAACTAAAATAATGAATCTTCAAGCAAAAAATGTATTCATAACCAATTACATGAATTTTCAACCAAATACAATAATTTTCCATCAAAAAAGACAATTTTTCAATAAAATACATGAATTTTTACCTAAAACCCAAAGCAAATTCAAGCATGAACAGAACAGTTGAATTTTTTAGTTAGAAAAATAAATTTTTAACAAAACAGGTAAATGATCAAGGAAATGAATTTTTAACTGAAAAGATGAATCTTAAAAAAAAAACAATATTTAACCGAACAGTTGAATTTTTAACCCATTTTAACATTTTTAACATTTTATCTGTATTTTCCAGTCAAAAAGATATATTTTCAACCAAAGAAATGAATTTTTAACTAAAATGATAAATCTTCACCCAAAAATATGAACTTTTAACCAAATAGCTAGTTGAATTTACAACCCAAAAGATTAATTCTTTACCAAAAAAGACTCATTTTTAACAAAGTACATGTATTTTCATCTAAAAAAAATCAATTTCCAACCAAAATTAGAAAAGTCAAAATGTCAGAAAAATAAATGTTCAACAAAAAAATACGAACTTTCAACAAAATATTTTTTTTTCATAAAAAAAAATAATTAGTCAATAAAATAATAATAATAATTAAATAATTCATTTTTGAACTAAAAATATAAATTTTCAAGCGAAAACGGAATTTCTTTAGTTCAAAAAATTAATTTTTAAGCAAAAAAACAGATTGTTAACCAAATTAATTAATTTTTAATCGCAACGATGAGTTTTCAATCAAAAATATGAAATGTTGACGAAATAGTGGATTTTTCAACCCAAAATATGAATTTTCTATAAAAAAAAAATCGAATTTTCAACTAAAAATTTTTTTTCAATACATTTCTTTCAAAAAAGGTAAATTTTCCACAAAAAATGGAATAGTTAAAGTGAACAAATGATGAGTAGACAACTAACAAAAATTTAATTTTTAACCAAATATATGAATTTTGAAGTGAAGAAAATAAATTTTTTATCAAAAATAAAGTAAGATAATTTTCAGTTAGTAAAATAAATTTTCAACCAAAAAACAAACGAATTTTCAACAGAAAAGTTAAATTTTCAACCAAAGAAATTAATTTTTAACCAAAAAGACGAAGTTTCAAATAATGAGAGTACTCTTTGGGTCCATATCATCTCACATGCGGCAAGTCTCTCTGCGGCAAGTCACGCCTGCGGCATCTCTGCCTAGCGGCATCTCTCACCAGTGGAAAGGGATTCGACCAATATTATTTCTGGGGTGCCGTCCCGCCCCCACGAGACGTCGGAAAAGGGGTAGGGGTTTGACCAACATTATTTCTTTGGCCAGTCACAGGGGTGGGGTGAGAGATGCCACAAAAATGTCAATTTTACTGTGAAAAATGCCGCGCGGGAGAGAAGCCGCTAGATAGAGATGCCGCAGTTGTGACATGCCGCAGAGAGACTTGCCGCATGTGAGATGATATGTCTCCGTACTCTTTTACCAAAAAAGACGATCGTTCAACAAATAGCTTTTTCAACTCAAAATAGAATAGATAAATTTTCAGTAAAAAATTATTGTTCAATAAAATTAATGAAATTTTTCAGCTAAATAGTATAATTTCCAACCAAGAAGATTAAATTTCTATCAAAAAATATAAATTTTCGACAAAAAATGGAACAATTACATTTCCAGTAAAAAAAATTAATTCTAAATAGGAAAAAACTCATTCTCAACCAAAAAGATGAATTAGTCACCAAGAAGATTGAATATTCTCTCCCAAAATTCGAATTTTCAACAAGATAATTAAATTTTGAACAAGAGAAAGTGGTTTAAACTAAAATGATGTATCATCAACCAAATAAATGAATTTTTAACAAAGTAGTTGCACTTCCAACTAAGTAGTTGAATTTTCTACCAAAAAAGATGAATTCTTAACGAAAAACGTGAGATATTATATTTCAACCACAAAAAGGATTTCAATTTCATGCCAAAAATAGTTGAATTCAACAAAATAGTTGCGATTTTCAAACATAATAATAAAATTAATTTCAACTTTAGCTTATCGAAAATTCCCTAACTCTGTCAGATTTTCCCTGACATTCCCTGACTTTCTGAAATTACCTGACCTGTAGCAACTCTGTAATTTGAAAAAAAGTATATGTTCACTTCACTCTAGAATGTTTTTGTGAAAATATATATATTAATTATGATATATATATATTTGTTTAAACAATAAATGCTCTAAGTTCTTTTTAATGCTCTACACTGTTAAAAATTTCGGTTGGAAACTTCCAATAAATGTATTGGAAGTTCCCAACCGAAAAGTAATGTTAGTAACGCTACAATACAAAATGTTGTATTTTCCAAATGCTGGTATTGTCCAGTAGCCGCAGTAACACTTCTGTATCATATTGGCGGCTGGATATCTCGACACCTGTTGAATCCAAAAATTAAAAAAAAACTTTAAATCATTTCTCAGAACATTCATGGAATTCACGGAATTAATTGAATTCTCGAAATTCATGGAATTCACGAAATTTCAGTATTTCACAGAATTCACCGAATTTACGAAATTCATGGAATTCAAGGATTTCACGGAATTCAAGGAATTCACGGAATTCATAGAATTCAAGGAATTCAAGGATTTCACGGAATGAAAGGAAATCACGGAATTGGCGGAATTCATACAATTAAAGGAATTCACAGAATTAATGCCAAAAAATTCTGTTTTTTGAGTTAAAAATTAAACGTTTTTGTCAAAAATTCACATCTTTGGGTTGCAAACTCGACTGTTTTGCAGGAAATTCCTATTTTTGGTTTGAAAATTAGTCTGTTTTGGTTGAGGAATAAGTTAATAAAAAAAACAGAAGTACCTGTAGTAAAACCTCTGGAGCCGATAATATTAGGCATATTATTTTTAAAAGGAAGAATAATTACTTTCAACATTTCCGAATTCAGTTTTTAAATATTAATTAATGCCAACGGCCATACCACGCTGAAAAACCCAGTTCTCGGCAGATCACTGAAGTTAAGCAGCGTTGGACGCGGTTAGTACTTGGATGGGTGACCATTCAAGAATACTGAGTGCTGTTGGCACATCGTGGGTGTGGTTAGCCCACACGTGTAGTTATTTATAACTACAAGAAAACTATCCACCTAGAAACACTACCCGAATCGGGTATTGTCACGCCTACCCTGAAAGGGAAATGGCTTAATGGTATACATACATACATAATGGAATTCACGGAATTGATGAAATTGACGAAATTGATGGAATTCACGAAATTCATGGAATTCACGAAATTCATGGAATGCAAGGAATTGATGGAATTCACGGTATTCATGGAATTCACGGAATTCATGGGATTCATGGAATTAAGGGAATTCACGAAATTCGTGGAATTAACGTCATTGATGGAATTCACGGAATTCATGGAATTCACGAAATTCAAGGAATTCTGGAAATTCAAGGAATTCGTGGAATATAATGAATTCAATGAATTCATGGAATTCAATGAATTCACAGAATTGAATCAATTCACGGAATTCAAGGAAGTCATGGAATTTAATGAATTCATGGAATTTAATGAATTTTTGGAATTTAATGAGTTCACGGAATTCATGGAACGTGAATTTGATTCCATTAATTGAGTGAATTCCATAAATTCAATGAATTTCATAACAGTGAATTCCATAATTTTCATGAATTTCATAAATTCAGTGAATTCCGCGAATTCCGTCAATTCTGTGAATTCTATGAATTCCATGAATTCCATGAATTCCATGGGTTCCACAAATTCCGCGAATTCCATAAATTCTGTGAATTCTATGAATTCCGTGGATTCTATGAATTCCGTGAATTTCATGAAATCCGTGGGTTGCACGAATTCCATGAATTCCGTGAATTCCACGAAGTCCGTGAATTTCATGAACTACGCGAATTCTGTGAATTCCGTGAATTCTGTGAATTCTATGAATTCCGTGTATACCATTAAGCCATTTCCCTTTCAGGGTACGCGTGACACTACCCGATTCGGGTAGTGTTTCTAGGTTGATAACTTGTAGTAAATAACTACAAGTGTGGGCTCACCACACCCACGATGTGCCAACAGCACTCAGTATTCTTGAATGGTCACCCATCCAAGTACTAACCGCGTCCAACGCTGCTTAACTTAAGTGATCTGACGAGAACTGGGGTTTTCAGCGTGGTATGAGTTCCATGAAATGCGTGGGTTGCACGAATTCCATGAATTCCGTGAATTCAACGAAGTCCGTGAATTCCATGAACTACGTGAATTCTGTGAATTCTGTGAATTCCGTGAATTCTGTGAATTCCGTGAATTCCATGAATTCCGTGGGTTCCATGAATTCCGCGAATTCCGTGAATTACCTGAGGTCCGTGAATTCCATAAAGTATGTTATTATTATTATTATTATTATTATACCATTAAGCCATTTCCCTT
>CAKNYM010046273.1:0-12451 GCA_932195095.1 Andricus curvator
TAGACTACCTAGATATACGTACTTGTCAACTTGTTCTAATCTCTCATAATTTAGGACAATGTTGCATATTGTTTTCTCACTTTTTCCTTCAAACACCATAATTTTTGTTTTATTTACGTTAATTTTGAGGTCCATGTTTTTCATGCTTGTATTAAGTTTATTCAACATTCTTTGCAAGTCCTCGATCGATTCTGCCATAACAATCTTGTCATCTGCGAAAGCTAATCCACGTACCTTGACTGTTTGGAGATTTACACCTTCTTCGTCGAAGAGTGCAGTTCTTAGACACTTATCCATAAATATGATAAATAGCCATAAGGACATAACGCATCCTTGTTTTACGCCTTACATAATATCGAACCAGTCACTCAGTTTCCCATTTACCCTTACACTCGCTTTACTACTTGTATATATTGTTCTTATTGCTTGTAGGAGCCCTCCATTTACTCCGTACCCTTTAAGGACTTCCCAAAGTATATTTCTATTTACTTTCTCGAATGGTTTTTCTAGGTCAATAAATGCACAGAAAACTTTCTTTCCTACTCTCGAGCTACTCTGATCTACTCTGATCTGTACATGATCTTCCTGGCATAAAACCACTTTGGACTTCCCATATCTTTTCTTCTGTGATTTCCATTACCCTACGAATAAGTATTTTCGAGTATATTTTACTTACGGTACTTAGTAGGTTGATACCTCTGTAATTACTGCAGTTGCTTTTATCTCCTTTTTTTTGTATATTGGTACGATAATCGCTTTTTTCCAATCGTCTGGGACTTTCCCCGTCTCGATACTAGAATTTATTAATTCGCACAACCTGTGTGGTATGTACTCGCCACCGTATTTAAGCATTTCAGCACTAATACTGTCTATGCCAGCAGCCTTACCGTTTTTCAAGTTCTTAATTATGTCTCGGACCTCAGTGACACAGACTTTTTCAATTGGGTTTTCTAATGCATTATGTTCTATGTCGCAGTTTTGTTGTCCTATATCTTCACCTCCTAATAGTTCTTTAAAAGAGTGTTTTAAAGCGTCTACTATCTCGTCTATATCATATAGCATTTCACCTTTGCTGTTTCTCATGCTGGCAAACTCTGTACTCTTACTTTCCTTAAACCTCTTTATATAATAGTTTCATAATTCCTTCAAAGTAGTTTTGTATTTTGGTCTCTTCTTCTGTTCTGATTTTTTCTTTACTCTCCTTGACTAGTCGTTTAATTTTCCTCTTTTTGTCTTTGTAATCATTTTTGAGTCTATTTCTCTTCTCATCGCTAAGACCTGTCATGTTTAATGTTCTCTTGTGCGCTTTTTTCTTTTCTTGATGGGCTGCTTGAATTTCATCATTCCACCAGGCATCACCAGACTTTCTTCCTACCACTGCCTTACCACACACTTCAATTGCAGTTTTAACAATGATATCCCGTAATAAAGCCCACGCGCCCTCTATATCTTTAATGCTCGTAAGCGCTTCCCAAGTTGCCCTATCTATGCGTTCGCTTCACTTATTTTGAAACTCTATCCGCACTTCCGGTTTCTGTAAATTTTCAATCTTTATTCGAGTTTGTTTCGTTTTTTCTGTTCTCTTTCTTTTCCATCCCCGGCCTAAGTTTATTTTAGAGATTGAAAGGTAATGATCAGTATTGCATTCGGAACCCCTCATGACTCTTGTAATCTATTATAAATCAGGTAAGAGGGTCCCGTGGACACTAATCTTCCATTCGCAATTCGAAAAAGGGGCCTGAATCGAGTCGCTCTCGACTGCAGGTGCGTTCCTACCTGCCTGTAACAGAGACAAGGAAAGGGGTAAAAATAAAGGACACTGCCAAATATTCTGGAATTTACCAGTTTAGAGAGATCTTCTCTCAAGAGAAATTTATTATAGGGATTTAGATCCTTTTGAACTCGTGAAATATTCTCCAGGCTTGCTATTCAAGCTTATAGTCGCTTTTTTAACCAGGTTGGGGAGTTGACTCCCGCCTGCTTATAAGAAACTAAGTGTTTGACTAGCAATGATTTTCTAAATCTAACTACTTCGCCAAGGTTGCACGGTTAACCGTGGTCCGGACTTCAGTTAGGCTAGAGAAATTTGTAATCTGATAATACTGCACTTCGAACCGAAAGGCTATGGCCAAATAAAATCTCAAAGTATTATAAGTGAGACTTTCTCGTCTCAAATATTCGGAAACTAAGTCCGTTAAAAATGCACAGTGAAAACACTTAGAATATATTCGCTCAATAGAAAAATCCCAAGAAAAGTTAAAGTCTCGAATAGTACTCGCAACAGGTATTCAGAGAGATGGCCGCTTGTAAACCGGATTGGGAAGTTAACTTCCGTCCGCTCTTAGAAGGTCTCTCCTTTAAGGAAATAGATTTTTCAACTTAGGATTTTTAGTCCTAAGAGCTCAACTCTATCCCAAATCGCTTGAGAAGATGTACAAGACAAGAACGCAGAATAAATTCTACGGCTTCTCTTGAGGTACTTCTCAAGACCTGCTCCGCTTGCTACGCAAGCCCCCCAACTTCCTTGATTCTAGTCGCGCGGCCGTTTTTATAGACCGCGCCCCGCTCTCAGACTCCCACGCTCCACAAGAGTGTTTTAGTGGGAGGCTGCGAGTCTGCGCTCTTTCCTTGCCCTCTTATGACGCAACTTTCGCTAGTCTCTTCGCTCGCGTAAGGAGTTTTGCCTAAAAGAAGGCTTTATGCTGTAACCCGATGGTTACAATATATATATATATAAAAATTCAAAAAATGTTGAAATAAGGGATTTTGATGGAATTTTGAATACTGCAAGCGATATTAAGGATTTTCACAGTTTTTAAAGGGTTTTAAGGGTTTTTAAGACTTTATGAGATATAAAGAGATTAGAAAAGACTTGAAAAGATTTCAAAGGAATTCTAAGATATTCTCAAAGATTCCAAAGCATATATATATATTTCAAAATATTTCTCGCAATTTCAAGGATTTCACCCGATTTTTAGAAATTTTAATGGATATCCCCGAATTTTGAAGAATTATAAATCAAAGATTTTGATAGGATTTTGATGACTGCAAGCGATTTCAAGGATTTTCACAGTTTGGAAGGGTTCTAAGGGATTTTCAAGGATTCTGTGTGACATTCAAGTATTGTTTAGGTTTTCGTATACCCAGGCTGAAACCCTTATAGTTTCGGTCAAATTCAAATTTTTTGTGTTAATCAAATTTTTTTTCAAATCGACCAGAAATAATCCGAGCTACTAGGCTTTTGAAATTAAAATCGGGAAAAAGCTGTACGTGTTATTAACTTTTTGTAAATAAGAGTTTCGAAATATTGTATTTTTTCAAAGTATCTTTTTAACCAATTTTCAACTGTTTAAACAATTATTATTTGTTTAAACAATTTTTGCCCCCGTAAATAGTGAAAAGTTAACATTTTTCGAGATAAATCATTCAGGCCATGAATGTCTTGAATAATTTTCCTTCTTTAACAAATATTGGTGATTATTTAAACAATTTTTATTTCTTAAAATAATTTCACACAAGAATACTTTCTATACCTTCTCTCTGTTGTCCCGCCTGCCTTTTGTGCGGCGATTTGCAATTCCTCTAAAGACTCCTCTTCGATATCCCCACTACCACCACGCTAAAACGTGTATAAGATCGCTCTCTCTCTCTCCCCATCTCTCTTCCCCTCTCCCTCTCTCTCTATTCGATCACAAAAAAAAATGATTCTTCAAAAAAAATTTCAAGGTGATCCATCAAAGTTTCACTCCTGCCATGTGGCCACACTGCCACACACTGTTTTTTTAACGACTTTCACCAATTATTTAAACTATTTACATTATTTAACACAGTGTGTGCCCTGCAAATCGTAAAGAGTTATTATTTTTTAGAGTTAATTACACAATTAATGAATTTTCAGAATAATATATATTTTTTCAATGATATTTGGAAATTATTTGAAAAATATATTTTTTGTTTAAGGAATTTATCACCGGAAATAGCAAAACGTTATTATTTTCTAGAATTAATTACAAAATTAACGAATATTGAAAGCACTATATTTTTTAACTTAATTTTGAAATGACTTAGGCAATTTACATTTGCTCCAAAAGTAGTAATGCCCCTTGGCGCATACGATATTTTTTATAACAAATGGATAATTTCAGACATTTCTCGAAATACAGTCATGATTTCAGTCCATATTAGTTTTTGTATAATGAAGCATGAAATTAATGTTAACCTAATTTATGGTAATTTTAGAGGTGATTTGTAACTTACCATAAATTACCCAAAATTCATTTTTAAAAATTTCCAGAAATTTCCGGGCATTTATGAAAAATTTAGGTCATTTATGGTAATTTTACAGGTAAATATGGTAACTTACCATAGATTACCCAAAATTTATTTTAAAAATTTTCCGGAAATTTATGAAAAATTTCGGTCTTATATTGTAATTTTACAGGTAAGTATGGTAACCTACCCAAAATTCATTTTTAAAAATTTCCTTGAATTTCCGGAAATTTGAAAAAAATTTCGGTCATTTATGATAATTTTACAGGTAAATATGTTAATTTACCCAACATTCATTTTTTTAAATTTCCATATATTTCCGGAAATTTATGAAAAATTTCGGTCATTTATGGCAATTTTACAAGTAAATATGGTAATTTATCCAAAATTCATTTTTAATCATTTCCATAAATTTCCGTCATTTATGGTAATTTTACAGGCAAATATGGTAACTTACCAAAAATTCATTTTTTCAAATTTCCATAAATTTCTGGAAATTTATGAAAAATTTCCGTCATTTATGGTAATTTTACAGGTAAATATGCTAATTTACCCAAAATTCATTTTTAAACATTTCCATGAATTTCCGGAAATTTATGAAAAATTTCGGTCATTTATGGTAATTTTACAGGTAAATATGGTAACTTTCCATAAATAACAGCAAGTTTTCATTATTCACCTCTGACGTCACTTTTAAGTCCCTAGGGAGTGAAAAGTACTTTTTACTCCCTAGGAAGTAAAAAGTAGAGCTTTAGCCCCGCTTCATAAGCGTCGAAAAGGGCTGAAATCATGCATGTGTCATAAAAAATTTGTTTTCTTCTAAATCTTCTAAAGTTACTATTTCATGGAATCGATAAAACATTTGAGGAATGCTAAGAATGATATTCAGGCACGATTCGCGCGTATTATGTGCCTGTTTTCAGGAACTTAATTAGCCATTTATAGGTCAGTGGTGGGAGCAGTACAATAATGGCCTCATTATTGTACTGTACAATAATGGGGCCATTATTGTACTGCTCCCACCACTATCCACTATTCATTATTGTTCACGTATCATTGGAGCATTGAAGCAATACTTATCGTACATGATAAACCTACAAATAAAGGGAGAGGTACAGAGGGGGTGGGGGGGGGGGATTTTGAAATTTTTTTGAAATTTGAGAATTTAAATTTTTTTTTGGAAAATTCTGTAAATTTTTGAAAGTTTTGAGAAATTGAAAATTTTTGAAAATTATAGAATTTTCTTCAGTTTTTGAAAATTCAAGCAATTTTGAAAAATTTTGGATATTTAAGAAATTTTTAGAAATTTTTGGAAATTACAGATATTTTTAAAAAATTATTCAAATCGCAAAAAAAATTTCAAATTTTCAAAAATATCAAAAATTTGCATATTTTTCAAATATTTTCGGACGAGCAAATATCAACCGGCTCAGTAAAAATCTTGTTAACCGGAATCTCGGAATGGACTGTATTCACGGAATTCGCGGAATTAATTGAATTCAAGGAATTCACGGAATTCATGGAATTTACGTAATTCACGTAGTACATGGAATTTAAGGAATTGACGGAATTTATTAAATTCAAAGAATTGACGGCATTTATGGAATTCAAGGATTTAATCGAATTCACAGAATTCATGGAAGTCATGGAATTCAAGAAATTCGTGGCATCCAAGCAATTCACGGAATTCATTGAATTCATGAAGTTCACTTAATTAACGAAATTCATGGCATTCGCGGAATTAACTGAATTCATGAAATTCACTGAATTCATGGAATTCTCGGAATTCAAGTTCCATGAATTCATTGAATTCCATGAATACCATGAATTCCACGAATTTGTTGAATTTCATGAATTCCGCGAATTCATTAAATTCCATGAATTTCGTGAATTCTTTGAATTCCGTGAATTTCGAGAATTGTTTGTAATTCGTAAATTCCGTGAATTCAATGAATACCATGAATTCCGCAAATTTTTTGAATTTCATGAATTCCGCGAATGCATTAAATTCCATGAATTTGATGAATTCCTTGAATGCCTTGAATTCCGTGAATTCATTGAATACGACGAACTCATTGAATACCACGAATTCATTGAATACCACGAATTCATTTAATACCACGAATTCCTTGAATTTCGTGAATTACTTGAATTCGTGAATTACTTGAATTCGTGAATTCCTTGAATTTCGTGAGTTCCTTGAATTCCTTGAATTCCGTGAATTCCATTAATTCTGTGAATTCAATAAAATCCTTGAATTCCGTGAAATCCTCGCATTCCGTGAATTACTTACCAACGGCCATACCACCGTGGGTGTGGTGAGCCCACACTTGTAGTAGTTATTTTCTACAAGAAACTATCCACCTAGAAACACTACCCGAATCAGATAGTGTCACGCCTACCCTACCTACGGCTTAATGGTATACATGCGGCGTATAATGACCGACTTAAGTTCCTTGGCGCACAATGTACTATTGTGTTTAAAGTTTTTTTTTCTCAAGTTTAAAATTAGTTTAATCGGTCACTAAGAACTGAACGTCGAAATTTTGGACGTCAATGTGGACGGAATAAATTAATCATAGAATAATTATTATATACAATTATTTGAATGAGTTCAAATTATTAATACAGTTATTCTCTCAACATATATATGAAAATGTCACAAATACCTATTTTTTTACAGAATCAAGACCATCTGAGGCTGGACCAAGTAATCTTCCAGGACTAGGTGAACCTGCAGGACAAAATCCATTTGAAGGATACACAACTGTCAAACACCCAAGTACAAAACATCATTTGTCAATTAGCAGAAGTCCAGGAAACACAAATGCTATAATCCTTAGTCGTGACCATGTAACCAAAACCCAAATTAAAGATACAATAAAGGCTGAACCTGGGCAGACCTTGGGCACAATCTCAACGACTATGACTATTTATCCAATACCACCACGGAAAAAATCTAAGTGCGTGAAGCAGAAGTTACCACACTGTTCTATTAAGGGTCATCCCCATATTACGTGACACTACTTTCAATGATTTTTGACTCACCCCTCCCTCTTCTGACAATTTGTGACATTTCGGTAAACCCTCCCTTAAAATGTCATGTGGTTCTGAACATGAACCCCCCTACTATTTTTAAATACGAAATATGAAGGGATTTTTTTTGTATTTTTGTTTACCTTCAAGGTCATTTCAAGGTGAATTCAAAAAAAAATTGAAACCCCTTTTTTTACATCTGCAATCGAAACAGCAAGAAATTTTACGTTCAAATATGTACCCAGGTCATACATAGGTACATTGTAACTCTGAAGGTCACTCCAAGGTCATTTAAACTTAAACAAGGTCTGCGTACCTCTGGGAGTAGAAGCTTTTCAAATTTTTTTCGTAACGAGCAAAGTTAATGACTCTAATAACGCGTATTCAGTAGTGCCCTTAAGCATGACCATGACAATGACCTTCAAGGTCATCTCAAGTTTTATTATTTTTTTCCGTGGGAACCCCCTTTAGAGGTTACAATGTATCTATCTACGACTTGGGATCTTTAGAAAAAGTTGACCTTGAAAATACCTTGAAGGTCATTGTCAAGGTCAAAATAAAGGTCACTATTGAATTCCTTATTGGAATTTTCTTCAATAATGATTTTGACCTCCCTGAAAAATTACAGAGAAAGCTTTGTCATGGTAATAATTTCAAGAAATTTTCAATTTCTTTAATATAAATTGATGAACTGATGAAATTTGCAGGGCTTATTTTCACTGCTAAGATCTCAAAACTGATAAAAGGATTCAAAAAAATATTTATGACCTGTTTTTTTATTACTTTGTAATTTTTTAAGAATGGGCTTTTTATAGTAGACCTTTTTTTATTCATTCAATTCAAAATTGATGCAAGAATAAAAAAGATAACTTGGTTCGAGACAAATCAATTGACCTATAATATTAATACATTTTAATTAAAAGTAAGGATGTTATGGTAATTCACAATATTTTAAAAATCCATTTTTTCTAGTAAAATTGTTTTCATTGACATAATTCAAAGTTATTTTGTGGACAGTGAATTTTTTTTTAAATTAATTTTTTTAGTTAAAAAGTGAACTTTTTTGTTGAAAATTCAACTCTTTGGTTGAATAACGAACGCTTTTCTTGATAAATTCTTTTTGTTTTAAAGATTCATAATTTTAGTTGAAAATTCATCACTTTTTTTCAAAATTGAACTATTTTGCTAAATTTTATTTTTATTATTAAGAATGAATTTTCTTCATTAGAAAAGAAACTATTTTATTTTTTGATGAAAATTGATCCTTACTGCCTGAAACTTTATCTTTTTTGTTTGAAAACACGTCTTTTTTGGTAAAAAATTACTTCTCAGTTGAAAAATCATTCTTTTTGGTTTAATATACAACTGCTTCGGTAATAAATAATTTGTTTTAATTAAAATTTGAACTATTTCGTTGAAAAATTCTTTTTTTTTGTGTTGAATTTTACTTTCTCTGATTTGAAATCAATTTTTAAATCATATTTAGAAATAATCTTGTTATCTGAAACTACGGCTATTCCATTTTTGCTTCAAAATTCTTTATAAGTTGAAAATTGAACTATTTGGTAGAAAATTCATGTATTTGGTTGGAAATTCTCCTCTTGGTGTAGAAAATTAATATTCTTGATTGGAAATTCATCATTTGGGTTTAGAATACGATTATTTTGTTAAAAATTTGTCTTTTTCTTTGGATACAGCTGTTTGATAATTTGATTCTTTTTGTTAAAAATTACTTTTTCTTAATCAAAACCTGAAAATTCCACTTTTAAATAAAAATTTATCTTTTTTAGTTGAAAATTAAACTGTTTATTGGATATTTTCCTTTTTGGTTGAAAAGTTCACAAATTTTGTTTAAAAATTAAACTACTTCAGTAGAAAATCAAACTCTATGGTTCAAAATTGAACCATTTATTTGAAAATTAGACTATTCTATTTAAAGTTCTATTTTTGCAGTTAAAAATTAATTTTGTTATCTCAAAATGCAGTTATTTCAATTTTGGGTGAAAAATTTTCCTTTATTAGTTGAAAATTCAACTATTTAGTAGAAAATTCATGAATTTTGTTGAAAATTCATCTATTTGGGTAGAAAATAACCCTCGTTTGCTGAAAATAATTTTCTCTGATTGGGTATTTAATTTTTTTTTTCAATTCGTCTTATTTTGATTCGTTAAATCGATTGAATTTCCTTTTTTTTCTTGCAAATTAATTTTTTCAACCATTTTTAGTTAAAAATTCAAGTGTTTGATAGAAAAATCATGTCTTTTGTTGGAATTCGTCTTTCTGTATAGAACGTTGACCTTCTTTGTTAAACATTCATCCTTTATGATAAAAAAGTCATTTTTCTTGGGTATATATGAACTCTTTTGTTGAAAAAAATCAATTGATTTTTAAATAATTCAATTTTTTTGCTTTACAATTCAACTATCAATTCGGCCTTTTGTTTGAAAATGTATCTTTGTAGGCTGGAAATTTAACTATACGGTTAAAAATTCAACAATTTTATTCAAAATTTAATTGTGTTGTTGAAAATTTAACTTTTTTGTTAAAATTATCTCTTTTGGTTGGAAATTGAACAGCTTTGTTGGATATTCGTCCTTTTAAGTTGAGAATTTATCGTTGATGTGATAAAAGACATCTTTCCTGATTGAAAATTAACTTTCTTGCCTTCTGAAATTTTTTTTTTTTTGGTTTGTAAATTGAACTATTGGGTTCAAAGTTCAACTATTTTTTGAAAATTCGTCTCTTTTTTTCAGTGCAAAATTATTTGTTTTGTTGTAAATTAATCTTTTTGAATTTATAATTCATCATTTTTGTTAAAAAAAGCTGTTGAGATTCAATTTGTTTAAAACTATTGCTAGTTTAATTTATGATAGTTATGGGGCCGAAATATATTCTTATTCTTGAAAATACAGATTTTGAATGACCGATTTTGATTCGTGAATAAAACATAATTTTATGAAATAACAAAATTTATTGAATGCCATCAATACTTTAAGGATGTTCTTGGTGCATCATCGTGTTCAAAATTACTTGAACAATTTATGTTTTTTCTTGCGCTTCAGGCAAAAGTCCTAATTTTGATTCAATTTTAATTTACGAAGTTTCTTGAAAATTCTATCGGAATTATTTATTTATTATTTATATATTGAACAGATTTCAGAAGATATCTTTCGGTTTCAGAAAGCTTAAAATTTTTTTTAACTTTTCCGAAGTATTTCAAAATATTTCAAGGGCCTTCCAATTATTTCAAATAATTTTAACAGATTTCAAAAAATTCACCAAATTTTTTGTTGATTTCAGATCACCAAAATTTTCAAGCGACTTCAAATAATTTCTAAAGACCGTACAGAATTGTAAAAGATTGCAAAGACTTTCACAGAATATCTATGGCTTTTAACCGCAATAAGAAGATTTCAAGAGATTTTGAGAGATTTCAAGAGATTTGAAGTGTTTTCAAAGAGTTTCACAATATTTCGGGGCACATTACAAAATTTGTAAAGGTGTTAATAGATTTCGAAGAATTTCTAGGAATTGAAAAGTATTTTAGAAGATTTGAGGGATTTACTGCGTGCTTCATATTATTTCAAGAGATTTCTAAACATTTTGAGGAATTTTGAAGATTTCACGTCTTTTTGATAGGTTTTAAAAATGCTGAGGCAATTCAAATGATTTCAAGTGGTTTCAACAATATCTGTGAGAATTCACTGGTCTTCAAAAATTTCCAACTGATTATTTATGGTAGATTTAAAAAAAAGTGAATATCATCAAAGTGTTTTGATATATTTGAAAGGATTATATGGGTATGCAGAGAAATTTATAGGATTTCATGAGCTTTCAGGAGAACAAATATAATATAATATTTGTATTCATTTTATAGGGTTGGTGGCCATATCTGAAGTATTATAACTCATATGTAAAGTGTTTAATTGATTAAAAATAGGTGTCTTTGACAAATTTAGACATTTTCAGTGCGATACAATTCAGTACTTAAGATATGGAAACATTCTATATTTAAAAATTGCAACATGTTTCTTATTGCTTCAAATGTGTAATCATAATTCTGTATTATATTTTTCACAGATGCCCATTCCCTTCATGCTTCAGAGGCCAACAAGACTAAAAGTCAACTCCTAAATAATGCGAATCTGGCTCAGCACCTCCACCTGCAACCTAAGTAGGTCCTGGGCCAACCAAATAGTGCAGTCCATCACCCTAATACCTAAATTTATTGAAAAAACAGTATAAATATGAAAAACTACCTAATTTTTGGAAATAAAAACTAAAAATTAATTCTTCCTGTGCAGCACGACACACTCAAGTAGGCCAGGAAGTCCCTCACGCAACCCACAGATATGATGAACAGACAATATAAATGTACATTATATATATGTAATATTTCTGAATGAAAACTGAATCCAAACTGCATTTACTGTTTTTTTATTTAATTATTTTAAAAAATTTCATACTAAACTGTAATAAATTATTTCTCATAAAAAGTTATTACATTACTTCCATTTTATTACGAAATTTGATTTTCGAAAAACAAGAGTGCAAAAAAATGTCACATTTTTTCACAAAAATGGGGAAATATCAGGAGAATTTACATAAAAAATTATTTCCACAACAAAATGTTACATTAGTAACCAAATAGTTGAATTTTCAAAAAAAAAAAAAAAAAAAAAAAAAAAGAATTCTGATCATAGTAGTTGTACTTGTAACTAAATAATTAAATTTTCAAGTAAAAAAGATGAATTTGTTCGGTGACAGTCTTCATCAAATTGTATTGTTTTCGATCCTACAAAGATGCATTGTCAACCAAATAATCAAATTTTCAAACAACAAAGATTTAAATTCCACCAAAAATTTCTAAAAAAAAAGTTCATTCTGAACTAAGAATAATGACCCTTCTATCATGAAAGGTTAACTTTCTCTCAAAAGACCAATTTTCAACTAGTCCAATTAAACGAAAAAAAAAAACTTTTAACAAATTGGTTGAATCCTTAACAATTAGGATAATTTTCAATCAAGACAGATGAATTTTAAACCAAAAAGTTGAATTCTCAACTAGTTTAATTAAACGAAAAAAATTAACTTTTAAGAAATGGGTTGAATCCTTAACATGTAGGATAATTTTCAATCAAGAAAG